>JAQGAU010002766.1:0-14658 GCA_034698045.1 Paramacrobiotus richtersi
GGAACTTGGTGTAAAAGTGCTGTTTTGTTGTTGAAAGAGATCGGCAGAAGGTTGTTTTTGAAAACTGGGGAAAGCCGCTCGACTTGTTTTTTGTTTCAACGTTTAAGTGTGGAAATCATGCGTGGTAATGCCCAGTTAATCACGAGCACTCTCCCATGTCGTGCTGATTGGAATAAGTTTTTTATTTGATTGCATTGTTTTTATACAGATACTGTTACGGCATCTGAGAATACAGTAACTAAAAGAATGTAGTATACGTATGTACTTATCTGTGTGTAAACCGTACCCATGTTCCAGAGTTTGCTATATTGTACGTTACGGTTACACCGACCTTCTGAAGGTTTCTTGCCGCGGGAATTTCATCCGTAACACAGTTAACGTGCGCTGCCGTAAACTTCCTCCATTCTTCTCGCTGGTACTTCACCATTGGCAGCTTACTGGGCTTCCCGGTCGTTCCCGACGTTTCACAGTAATACAGCGGGGAATCCGACGTGATGACCTTTTCCTCGCCATTTTCCAGCATCCGGTCAAAGTACGCCCGAAAGTGGTCGTACTTGACCAGTGGGTGCATGCGTACGTAGTCCTCGCGACTGTGGACTTGTTCCAATTTGGCATCTTGATAATACACCGTGTCGCTGTTGTGCTTGAGGATTTCTTTCAGTACTTTGCTTTGGCACTTCTTGATGTTTTTTGTGTCTTTACTAAGCTTTAGCCGATAATAGTAACCCGTAAAGTAAACTAGACGCCATCGTGTGTATCTCTTGCAGAGGATGAGGAAAGGAATGTCCTTGTCGTAGTTTATCCAGAAATCGACGACGATGAAGAGGAAAACACCCAGCACAGCTGGAAGAGAAATGTAAACCATTCTTACGGTATACATCTCCATTATGTGAACTAAAACTGCAGCACAATATGTACAGTAGTCCTTACGAAACAGTCATTATAGTAAGATTATTAGCAAACATAATATAACAAAGGACCATAAAATTAGACGTCAGTTTTACATATTTTAGCGTATAAACGTTTGAAAAGGTGTAGTTAAACGCTCACTGAACAGGTAGTAAAGCCGTACAACTAAAAAATTGCTCTAACTGCAAGCGCACGTAAACTTACTGTTACAGATTAAAGTGCAAAACAATCCGATGCGGAACGCCAGTAACGTCCACACCCAGACAATTGCCGCCACAGTTAGCAAACATGAAGTCCTGTTTTGGTGTTTCGTTCTACTTTCATAAGCACATATTCTTCGAAAAATTTCCATCCCGATTTCCATAGTTCCGTTAAAGATCCACACTTTTATATCTTTTATTAGGTGCAACCATAATTTATGCGCACAACATCTGACTGTTGCGCAATCGCAACACGTTGGAATGACTAGTCGGATCACACCGTTCCCAACCGCGGACACGTAAACTTATTGAAACTACAATTATGCAAGTCACTAAATACTAATAAAATGTGTTGTCAGAAGAAGCCGGCATTGCGGAAGCTACAGTGCCTTTGACCTGCCCCTACCTAGAGAACCGCTTTTATGGGAAACTGTTATCTGCAGAACTTTTTATTGCTTTAATATAAACCCTATTCACCCCATGATAAGCCTGATTAACGGTCGCCGCTTGACTGCAGCTGCGTATGAATGTACTGCATTACGTAAAACTCTTGTACGCCCGTTAAGTGCGTGATCTAGTTAAACTCGCCCATCGCAACATCCGTAGTGTGTTACTGATTAGTGATTGCGTACAGCGCTCGCGTGAGATAGGGCTCTCACTGGCTATCCGGACCGGAAAATTTTCGGTAAATCTCCAGGGCTTCCCACAACCAGTCCAGGACTTTCGCGTCCAGAATATCCTTCTACCTTGAACCAAGCTCCTTCTTGGCGACCTTTGAATATCACATCCAGGGGAGTTCACCGGCTTTGCAGAAACAAGCACAACCCAGAATCCCAGATGATATTACGGATAGATGGCACTGCAGACAGAGAACAGTCATATTGTCGTGATATGACTTACATGTACATATTCTGTGGTGAATTTCAAATAAGTACACGGGATGTTAAGTACATAGTCGGGACTTTCTGACTCTCGGCGCTCGTGCAGAGTGATGCGGAAGACGTCGGCTGAATAATCGTTTTGCCGTTTTGTCGTAAGTGCAGCTGGGACTTTGAATGCTTTCGGATCAGCTGAGACAATACCGGTGTCCGTACTTAGTAAGAAAGTACTCAGTAAGCGAAAGAAAGTAGAAGTAATTATTACGGTATATTAGTTCTATAACCGTTTCTAACTGACACCAACAAACGACCCGAAAATGCGTGACAAAAGAACAGTATTGCGCTGTGTACAGTACCAATATATATATAAGTAAAACACAAATGCTGCGTTGCGCTTTGCGCCGGCAGCGTGCAGTTGCGAGATTTGCCTTTTACGAAACGTCCAGAGTGTGGCAATCTGCATTCCGCAAGTGTGCAGTGAGTGATCAAACGTGTGAATCTGCCAAATTCCTGATAAGACTATTATCTTGTGATTCTTATAGTTCATATTATCTTCTCCCTTATAAACAGTTATAACTTAGTATTTATACGTTCCTGGAACATCAGCGCCTTCTGCATAAGTTCGCTGAATCGTTTTCGTACAGCTCCTAAAAGCAGAGCCAGAAATTGTGTGGCAAAACTCAGATACTTAATTCTTGTACTAGATCCAGTACTGAATCGAGAATGGCTACGAGTTCGCGGCCGGGAATCGTCGTGAACGAACGGATGGACCGCGAGACTATTCGATTCACTCTGAAGTGGACGATCGACAAGTTCGCGACTCTTCGAGAGAAATCAGAGTTTTTCAGGAGCGTCGGAATTACCATGCGGGAACTGGGACAGGATGACTTTCAAGGACGCTGGCGTATTATGGTTAGTCCGTGGTGGGAGGAGACTGGGAAAGATGTCAACCAGTCTTACGTTGGAGTCTATCTACTCCTCACCGATTCCGACGTGGAATCAGTCGCCTACACAAGTGATAAATCTGTGGATGTCGATTTTAGTATCCGGTACGTAAATTGTTTTCAGGGATGAAAGACAAGTTTTTCCAATCTTCGCATTTAGCGGTGATTCTGTCCTTTTGTGAAGTAAAACGAATATTCACAGCTTGAAGGAATATTTCTTTTTTGCCGCTGTTTTCGCAGTGTGAGTTCCGGGAAAGACGATAGTGAGATCGCTTTCAAACCATTATTGAAGCATACATTCTGGCACCAGGAAGAAGACTGGGGTTTTCGCAGGATGGTTTCCCATGATATGCTCTTTGGCGACGACCAGAATCCAGGGCTCTTGAAGGACGACTCTCTCACTGTTGTCTTGGAAGTGCTGATGTATGGGGAACCGAAAGCAATCAGTCCGCCAGAAATCGTAACGGCAGATTCGTCAAAGCGCTACCAACAATTTGCACGACGCCAGGCGGAAGCTCTAGCTTCGAATCCCTATCTTCAGCCCACCGATTTCACAATTCATTCCAGCGATGGCCAAATTTTTCCGACATATCGCAATCTGTTGATGTTCCACTCTCCCGTCTTCGTCGCCATGATGTCGCACAATTCCAAAGAAAAGCAGCAGTCTCGCTGTGAATTGAGGACATTGACGGGGAAACGGTGGGCGTGATGCTCGATTACGTCTACGGATGCGATACTGCAAAGGTAACCGTCAGAAATGCGGAGAAAGTGCTGATCATGGCGGACAAGTACGAGATGCTGGATTTGCGTGACGTCTGCGAGGAGATGCTGGCACAAACGGCTACCGGGGAGAATGCGGTGCATTATCTTGTACTGGCCACTCAGCGGAAGCTGGATAAATTGAAGGAAGCGGCGTTGAATGTGATTCCGAAGACTATGGATACGGTGCTGAAGAACGGGGCGCTTCAGGAGGCCTTGCAGTTTGATCCGGAACTGATGCAGACCATCATGGAGCACGGCTCGAAAAAGATGCGACGTTAATGACATGTCGTAACTTGCTCGTGAGATGTTACGTCTCATGTTCGTACTTAGGATTTTTACCGACCGAGAGCAACACCATGAATTTATTAGTGTATGGAGTTGCATAAAAGTGTTGATTACGTTAAGCTTTTCTTTTGCGTAGTGTGGAAAACGGTTTGAAGGTTTATGATTTGATTTTTAAATTACCTTTGCAGTATTGTGGTTGTCTGCGCATACCGTTGTACCAGAGAGCTGGTTGTACAGAAAATAAATTGGACAGAAATGTATTTCTAACAGCAAAACTTTCAATAGTCACCCACACATGATATTCGTAAACCAGCAGGACATCCCCGTGATTATCCTCATCATCTCTCCCAAAAAAGGACTGTACAGTATGAACGTCACAAGCCACAATCGTAGCAATAAAGTCCCGTACGAGCTGACCACCGGTGGCTGGAGTAGCACATTCCTGTAAACGGTTTCTCGTAGCTATGTATGTCCTGGGACTGTTCGGATCGACTCCGTGTCCGAGCGCTTCGTCTCATGTACATTTTACGGTTTTGCTGTTAACAGTTAGCGCATATCTACAGTGTTTTCTAGCACTTATTAAGCACGGGGAAAACGCTCTGCTGCGATATAAGCGGAAATGTATGGGAATCAAAATAAGCATACAAAATCGTGCAGTCTTATATACTAAGCTGGTGAGCTGTTCGCTTGTAAGTTGGCACATAAAAATAAATCTGAAAACATATAGATACTTACATCGTACAACTCTCTAAAAATACATTTACCAAGTCAGCTATAAAACTCGCACTCACGAAAGCAGAAATTAATGTCGCAGTGTTTTTTTGCACATACAAACAGCAGCAAACGACAACCCTAACAAATAGAGCACAGACATTTTTCCGAACGGTTTACCACACCCTAATTGTAAGAAAAGGACATGCCGGAAAACGCCGGCTTCCGCACCACCACGGGAATCTTCCGTTGGGAGACGCGAATTAGGAGATACAGAGTTCTTAATGTACTCATATTTGGTTTGATAAATATGGCATGTGTTGTATACGCTTAACAATCTTTGCTTTAAAGACGTTGACCTTTCTGCATTCTGTTTCACACGAGGTGATATATTAGCCCTGCAGAATGCGTTCCGCTTTAATTTTTTCTATCAGTAACATAACTAGTTTATAAGGTAGGTTGCGATTAGGTAGCCTGTTTAAGGCACTGTATCGACCTTTTAGTCGTGATATTTCAAAACTCCGGTAATAACTACAGTTTTGCACTTTTGCTGTAACAAACAGCACCACGGTGGCCATGACACGCAAAGAGCACAAACAAAACTATGTTTTGACAGTACTGCAATCATTCAGATCCTTTCGCTCCACATGAAGCGCACAAGTTCAGGTTTCCGTAGCACCCGTGGGAGTTTCAGCTGAGATGGAGAAGTGCTACTTATCTCCAACATATAGCTGCGCAGGCGCTGAAACGCGCCCGGCTTTACAAAGTGCATGTCCAGGGGATCGATGGCGCCCTTCTTGCGGTACAGATGGTAGTCGCTATGACTTTTTATTAACGCTTCATCCAGCTATCAAAACCAAACCTCTTATTAAGAACATACGGTATTCAAGATTTATCCCAGCTAGATCTCTTAAAGTTTTAGTTTCACTGTTTTTGAAAATACTTGCGCGGACCTCTGCGATGTCTATCAAACGATGTATAGTCACGTATTTTGTCATGTCAGATATGTAATTGTAATGACACACCTTTTGTGCCAATCCCTGTTCCACCGTACGGAGATCAGCATTGCTGTCTACAGAAATTTCCAGAAATACGATGTAGCAAGGCGTGGACGATTTTGGTGCCGCTGTATATGGAATCACAAGGAAATTTTATCGCCATAGCTTTATTATGATTTGTACAGGAAAACGATTGTACTTCGATCTGTCTTGCTCACCATTATCGGGAATGTCCGCGATATCTCGTACTATACTTTCACACGCGGTGAAATCCACAACTCTGTCAATCCCGCTTTTTAGCGCCGTTATGGCCTGTTTGATTGCATCCAACATGATAACCTCCGACACTTTCTCGGCTTTGAGGTTTAACAGCTGTCCCGACCTACAGTTGTAACGAAGAAATAGCAACATTCTGCAAATGTTTCCGAGTTGCAGATGTTTTATGTACAGATAAAATAAAACAGAAATAAAATCGACGTACCGATACTGGAACTCGAAAACGGGGCACTCGTTGTAGAAGTCGACAATTTTTATGATATCACCAAGACGATACCGATATAGACCGGCTGAAGTGGTCAGGACAATTTCGTACATCTCGTCCTTTTTTACCTGAATTATAAGGAGAGGTCATAACAGAAGGCGAAAAATGTACAGATTCGAAACAAAATTTGTAAGTTTTCAATGTTTTGTATTACTTGTTTTGCATTTACATACGTAGTCATTCTATTCTAGAATTTACGTATGCACAGGATTCATATTAATGATAAATCTATGAAATCGTCACCGTGACCTTTATCTACGATTCCAGATCATTTACCTGATCCATGAAGAAGGTAGTTGGATTCATCTCCATGACGGAATCCAGTGGAATAAACTCGAAAAAAATCCCCCATGGGGACGGCAAATAGTTTATTGGTTGACGATGCGGCCAAAAATTGGCTGCAAATAAACCTTCGCTTGCCCCGTACAACGGACTATAAACAAGGACATCTGCAAAAGCAGTACCCGTAATTTTGTCTGCTGTTAATCCCGATGCGTACTGCCATACCCCCGATATACTGTTGACGCAATGCTTCCGCATAATGGACGAATGGCCCAGCCGCAACGCATTCAATCACTTCGAGGTCCGGCCAAATTCGTTTGGCAATATTTTTCAAGCCTGGAGGTACAATAATACAGCACGGTACGTCAGTTATACTTCTGCATTTTTCGTACCCATATTGCACAATTAATGCAGATATGCAGCATATTCATCTTTGTGCGCTTAATGCAGAATATCATAATGTTAAACTACCTTTGGATAGCTCTTTTTCCAGTTCATCGGCCCTTTCCGGGTCTGGTGTCAGCGACCTTAGCAACGCTTCTCTGGTTTCCGGTGTAATTTGCAGTTCCTCTTTCAGCGTGCCGTAGCGAATATCTTTGACCAAATTTTTCCTCTCTTTCTCCAGTTCAACAAAGGCAAGGTATGCCAAGGATACGAAAATCGTTTCAATCTTCTTTAATGGCCGATAACGTAGACCAAACAGAAGATGAATGTAACGAGTGGATTCCTCATGCGGAACATTGTAGCCGGCTGGTGGAGTTGTATACATTTCTTCCGGTTCCCCACCGGTTACCGCGGCCGTGACTGGTCCGATGCGGGTTCCGTTGGCAGATTTATCCAGTAAACGGACCACATTGTAGTACACTCGCATACACTGCAGAAATGTTTTTATCGAGGTCATTGAACGGTTTGAACCATAAAAATTATGTTGATCACGTTTTTATATTATCACCGAGATATGTTCATATCATTAATAGTTTTTTTATGATAGCATTAAAACCAAACCTGCAGCTTCTAGACTGGCTGGAGCGGGAAGTACATTTTCGTACATGTACGTGTCGTCTTTGTTACCTGAATATTAGGTTCTGGAAAGGTCACAAAAGCTCGGAAAGTAATTTTTGCAGCTTTTTAACCACAAATTTAGGTATATTCTTCTTCTATGCAGATTAAACATTAAACAGATGAAATTTGATGTTTCTTTCGTAGTTAGTGATCTCAGAAAGTCATATTGCCATATTGTACATTAAACCAACCTTTTGAAGGTTTCTTGCTGCGGGAAGTTCATCGGTTACAGCGTTAGTGTGCGCTGCCGCAAACTTTCTCCATTGTTCTCGCTGGTACTTCACCATCGGAAGCTTGCTGGGCTTCCCAGTCGTTCCCGAGGTTTCACTATAGTACAGCGGGGACTCCGAAGTCATGACCTTTTCCTCGCCATTTTCCAGCATCCGGTCGAAGTACGCTCGGAAATGATCATAATTGACCAGTGGATGCAGGCGTACGTAATCCTCTCGACTGTGGACTTGTTCCAGTTTGGCATCTTGGTAATACACCGTGTCGCTGTTGTGCTTGAGGATCTCTTTCAGTACCTTGGTTTGGCACTGCTTGATATTTTTTGTGTCTTTGTCAAGCTTGAACCGGAAGTAGTAACCCGTAAAGAAAACCAGACGCCATCGTGCGTACCTCCTGAAGAGGACGAGGAGTGGAATGTCTTTGTCATATTTCAACAAGAAATCGAAGACGATCAAGAGGCAAACACCAAGTATGGCTGAAAAAGAAATTTACTACGGTCATTATTATTACTCAACCTGACTGCGACATGTTCATGCAATTTGCGCGGCTTCAGTGTTCATCTTTACTCTCTGAATTACTGTGAACCCGAGATTTCTTAAGATTTTGATCTGGATATTGCAGACCACAACCATATGTTTATGACCAGCTTAGCCTTAGTATTCACACCTGTTAGAAAAAATCTCCGTACATGCACTTACTGTTGTAGAGTAAACTGCAAGTCAGTCCAATGCGAAATGTTAGCAATGTCCACACTGCCAGTACAATTGCCGCCGCAGATAAAACACACAAAGTCCTGATATTTTGGCGTTTGATGTTACTTTTACAAGCACCCATTCCTCTAAAAATAGCATACATTCCGGAAGCTGGAGTTAGTTTGCATTACCAGTACCAGGGTATGCGGTGCACTCGAGTTCTTTCTGGCTTCTTATAACTGCACGATGCAGAGAAATGCTTTATGGGAAATTGTTATCAGCATGACCTTTTTATTGCTTCATATAACATCAGTTCGTCTATTCACCCCCATAAAAATCCTGACTGACGGTCGCCTTTTGGCTGCAACTTCGTATTAGTGTAATGCATCAAGTAAAACTCCTATACGCCCTTCAAATCCGAGTTGATATAGTAAGCCTCGCAAATCGCAACATTCGCATGCAGTGATGTTGCAGATGGCGTACAGACGGTACAGTGCTCGCGTGATATGGATCTCCCACTGGTTATCAGGACCGGAGAGTTTCCGATAAATCTCCTGTGCTTCCCACAACCAGTCCAGGACCTTTGTGGCGAGGATATCTTCCACTTTGAACGGATCCCTTCCAGGCCCACCTTAGAATACCATATCCAGGGTCCAGGGAACTTCACCGGCTCTGCGGAGGAAACGGGCACGACCGAGTTGATATTTGGGATAGACAGTGCTGCAGACAGAGAACAGCACTGTCAGGTTCAGCGAATAGCTTAAGACGTACTTCATAAGCTCTAAGAGCTAGAACGGCTAGAGGAACCGGCATACATCGATAAGGATCTATAGTTGTGCCGGAGTGCGAGACTAGGTTGTCTGCTCCTTGACACCTCTGCTTTGTTGGTACATCGGCGTTGGAATTAACCCAATATGTCAGCATGTGTTATACTTCGCTCTCAGTAGCAAACGAACAGAATGTGGGAAAGCAAAGTTCACTCACCGCACACTACTGACCAATCCACGACACAAACTCCACATTTCTTCATAGCGTTCCTCCTTCAGAAGAAAATGCAAGGCAATGTTTCCACAGACATAACGAAAATGTGCGTCCGGGTGAACAATATCTGCCTGGTCCAGCTGCAGCAGCTGAGTGTTGCAGTTTTGCACGTTGATCATGGTTGAATACAGCCGCCCGACACGCAAAATTCTGCCTAGTCAGGTCCCTCAGTGTCCCAAGCGCTGGTCAGTAATTGCTCCACACCGGGGGCACGGCTGATGATAAGATGTGACAACGGCGGGAAGGTTGGCGACAGTGCAGCCACCCAGTACAGAGGTCTAGTGTACACTCGCCCACCCCTGTCCCTTCGGCACAGCTTCAGCACACTACCGTGCTTTTGGCCGTTCGGAACGGCTGGCCGTAGACTGTGTGGTTAAGCCGTTTTCTCTCTCTCTCTCTCTGTCTCTCTCTCTACGCACACATGGCCAGCTACCTGCGCTGTTGCCCAGTGACAGCAGGCCAGTAAATGCGAGCATGCTTTCTGCATTTCTGCATATGCAGATGTAGAATTCAGGATCTTCATCAAAATTTGGAGAACCCGCTAGTTACTGCCATCGAGATTGTAGAAAGAGTCCTGCTTGGTGTTTTCCTCCTTGAATTTAGACAACCGTCTGGTACTGTTGACTGAGGTGATTCTTGGACTGTTTATGGTGGATTATTGTTCCCTTTTCTTCACTGGTAAGTCGTGTATTTATCCACGAACGGAGTGTTAACGGGGTACATGTTTATATGGTTTTACGTGTATTCCTCCTCTTTGATTCCTTGCGTTTTGTACCTTACTGGACTGCTGGTGAAAGGCGTGTTATTAATGTCATGATTGTCGTAGTTTCCGCATTAAGACTTTTCTGGAGCGAGTGGATAATGTTGAATCCCAAGTGAACAAGCTTGAAATCCCGTTTTGTCGACCAGACTTGCGCCAATCAGCTAGGTAAGTAAAAACTCCTGATAATAAGCACGACTGCGGAAGTTTTTATTCTATGGGACAGCTGTCTTCTCTGCATAATGATGTCGTGTCAGTTTACAAATGCAGTACGGTTTTCTGAGTGTATTGCATACAATGCATTTTAGGTGGATTACGAGGTAACAGACACTTCGCCCGGAACTTCCGACGAGCATATCAATCCTTCTGAAGCGCAGAGTCATTATCCGGACTGCGCTGTTTTGGTCACCACGCCGCAGGTATTTTCCGTACGATAAAGAAAACGTTTGTTTTCTGCAAAAAAACTTGCACAATTTCAGATAAATTGACTAATTATCATTTTGGTAAAATTATTTTGATTTTTCAAACCTGAATTTGTATGAGTTTAATTTTAAACTAATTATCAGTCTGTTCTTAAAATTTGAATTGTTTTTATGTTTAATTTAATTTAATTAATAATTGTCGTCTGTGGAATATCTGTTACAGAAATGCTGTGGTTATTGAGTAATTTTCGGGTGGTTTTTTCCGCGTGATGGTGTCAGTCCTAAATTTGCCGTGTTGGGTGGTGGGTTGACCTTGACAGGCCTGCATGTGTGAGCAGTCTGTTCCGAAGTTAGGAAATGTATTTATATTGCGTAACTGTGGTCCAGTCCAGATTACCCAATGCGACCAGTTGTTCCAGCACGTCGTATTTTGAATTTTCTCTGCTGCAGATACCCCAGCAGTGCCTCCCACCTAACTCGTGCCACCGCCCATCCCGCCACGGGCCCGTGCTCCCGTCGTCCTGCCCCACGTCCCCGGCCGTCACAACCGTGGACAGCTGCTGGTCGTGAGACGTCATCCCACCAAGTTATCCGCGCTCTTCTCCTCCTCCATCACCGTCCGTCACCTCCGCATCGCACAACAACCGTGGTTAGCTGCTGGCTGTGAGACGTTTAACGTTTCCGGCTGTCAGCAGTGTGAGACGTCATACGTTTCCGCTGCTCGGCTTCCACTGCGTTGTAGCAGTGTGAGACGTTATACGTTTCTGCTGCTGGATCCACTGCGTTGCACGGGAGAGTCCCTTGTTTCCGGCCGCCGTTTATTATATAGGTAAGACTGCATGTATTATTATTATTTTTATTATTACAAATTATTGTTACTATTAATACAGCACTGCAGTAGCCAAACTGTTTAGAAGAGACTTCACTTGGTATTGGGAATTTTTGGATTGTTTGAATTTTTGTTAACTTTTTTGGTTAATTTTTGAATTATGGATTTCGATAAAAGTTACTAAAGGTGCCGACTGAACCTATGTTACTGATCTTAGAGCCAGACGTCTTACCACCAGTCTTTGACAATACTGTTAATATGGGGTTATTATTAAGACGCTACATTAGCCCAACTCTATAAAAGAAACATCACTGAATATTGAAGATGTTTGGATTTTATGAATTTTAAAATGTTCAGGGAAACGGTTTTGAATTATAAACCCAGAGTACAGTATTAGTCTAATTGCTATAATAATATCTACTGCAGTTTCGTATACAAAACGTCGTTCTGTGTTTATAACGTTATGTGGTTGTTATGTGGTGTGCGCAAACGTTATGTGGTCTGCGCAAATAACAAAACGTTATGTGGTCTGCGCATAATATGTCGATTATGGCAGCATTAGGACTGGCATAAACGCACTAGTTATTCCACTCTCGATTTACCAGTTTCGTCTTTTCGGACGGCTATCCACCCATAGACGTATTTAGAATCGAAGATTGGTAAGTATATATCTATTTTCAAATTGAAGATCGTTGTAGCTACCTGGAAGAACTTTAATTATTGGCAAACAGTATGAATCATGCCACTGTATTATGCAATACATATGAGCAGTTTTTCCGATTAAGGTTACCGCGTTGGTCATCAAGATTTTTAAGTAGCATAGCTGGAAGAACTGTAAAGGGAAAACGGTATCAACAATCGTACGCACGATTAGGCGTATGTATCATGTACAATCACTTTTCTGATCACCAGGCTTAGTCAGGGCAATCGTTTACCAGTTTTGAGTGGACAAGACATATAAAATGCTCGTTTTTAAATTTTGTGTACGTTGTGTACAGAAGTGAACTGAGGGGAATAACGACTGTTGATTGTAAAGTTCTGTTTTTTTGTGGTGGTGTTGGAATACTGGTTATTGTTATGCCCGAATTAATACAATTATTAGCGTAAGAAGAAAACGTTACTGATAGATCTATTTCTCGTCCATATTAATTTTGACTACTGCAGGTAACAGTTCAGCGATGATATTAAGCACTGCTATGAATTTTCTCACTGCTGATAGGACTGAGTTACCAGACATCCAGAAGATAATTACGAAACACTATTAAAATATTTTTCGTTCATATTTTCTTAAAACATGAACGTTCCGCAGTTCCCGATTAGGAGAGAACTCCACCCTTTGGTTTTTTGTGTGCTCATTAGGCATACGTGTGCTTGTCGTTCTGCGTAATATGTGCCGGATCTGTCAGTCAAAAACTGAACCAGTTTTTATCACAGGTCCTTATGGTGGTAATATATATGTATAAGTACAGAACGTCAATGTCAGGGAAAAAATAAACAAAAAAATATTGCAGTGCTCGATTAGCGATGTGTATTTACATTTGATTAAAAAATATCCGCAAAAAATACCATATACAATGTTGTTCCAATGGCATTCTATTAATTACGTAAGGTTTGTTCTTTATATCTCTAGATTCGTATATTTCTGTAACTCAATGATTTCTTGCGCTTGAACTACGTTTTGTTTTACACGGATCACCTGTCGCCAGGCCTACCACCCTTGGTTGTCAGTACATTGAGAGAATTGACCCTCTGCTATCGAGTACTTAAAAGCAATTGAAAGAATCCAGCTTTTCTGAAAATTAACGGATTGTGTAGCCTATAAAACCGGAAATAAATGAGTATTAAAAAACTTACGTGATAATTGTCACATGGTGTATGTACAACGAAAAATTTCAAATGTTGCAGTAGTATCAACCGATTGGTACCAGTACCAACCAGCGAGTCGAGTGTGTTATTTATAAACCGGGAAACAAGTCGAAAAATCCTAGAAATTCGAAAACTCAGATATTTAAGATACAACTGGGCGCGCTAGCGTAACCACGCTTCTGCACTTAATAGTAAATGTATAACTAAGTTTTCCCTTTTCGCGTAATTTTTAGTCCTCTATTTCTGCTTTGTGATTATGTGCTTGGCAAAAGAAAATTTCACGATTAAGTATATTATTTCGTTCTTGGCCTAATTCACAGTAATTATTGTAAAACAAACAAGGACTGCTCAAAGTGCATCATTATTCAAACTGCTCTTTCATTATCATGAATGCTCCTGCCCTTTGTTACTCTTTGCGTGCTGCGGAGAAAATGATGAAAAATAATTTGACTGTTGTACTCTTTCATGCTTCTGCTCAGCTTTACATCCATCAATATAAAAACGTCGACCACAGTTTAAGCAGCGGCTGGCAGGTAACTTAAGAGAACCGTAGAATCTCTTATTATCGGTTTTGAATGATTGGTGAATATTGAGAGCATGACCGCGTAATCAAACTGTTACCATGTGGCGTATGCAATCTTGTAGTCAGTTACAGTATATGATCGCAAATAAGTATGCAGCTCTAAAAATATGAATTATTCGGAATAACTGCGTAGTCTTAATAAGTTTAATATAGGCACAGTAACCGTTTTTTACAGCCACCATGTCCTACGTACCACCACTACCCTCGTACGCCATTCCTGTTTCTGACTTCCCCGATCGACCTGGACTCCGTCTGTACCCAGACAAAAACAAGCGAGACGATGGCCGTGACGAAGAGGATACAGCGGGACCATTGAGCGCTCGAACGTGGTTGGTCGGTGACTCGCAATCAAACGCTGCGCTCATGCCCAATGTGCCTGGTGGATACGGCGAGAATGCATGGCGTGCGAATGGGACGGTAGTTGGACGCCGATTCGTCAGCATTGGGGACAATTCACTGTACGTGGCATCTCTGCCAGGGCAGACGTTGGAGGATGTACTGTGCAAATTGGTGTGTTATATCCGTACGGAATATAACGTTACCAATCCGAGACGCCCGGATCCAGTCCCCCGATCGAGCCCGCCGCATAAGCTAATCCTAATGGCCGGCAGCAACGATTTATCCAGAGCAGGCTACAATCCTACTCGGCGACGACCAAACACGGA
>JAQGAU010002767.1:0-14656 GCA_034698045.1 Paramacrobiotus richtersi
GAGGCCCTCGTCTTCGTCATCAGGTGCGCTTCGTGATGACACTCTTTTTGACGGATGATAATGATTGCATTGGCTGTTGAGCAGGTCGTGCGGGGGAGAATGTTCCTGGGAGCGGACGACGGCCTTTGGGGCTACCTTCGCCGAGGATGATCCCACCATTGCCTACCAGATTGTCGACCGACCGGTTGATCGCGCGCAACAGATTGTCAACAGGTGTGTATAATTGTATTCGTAGTGCTGCTGTAAACAACCCAGTCCATTGTTTTTATCTGCTTTTTATAGCGGTTTTTGCGTCTTCGACAGTAGATATTCATTAATTTTTTTAAATAATTCAGCTCAATTAATTTTAAATAATTCAATTGGTTTTTATAAAAAATGAACTGCAGAAAATTGGTAGATACTAGATACACAAAAAGATTCTGCACCATACAGGCGTGATAAACGGCCAAAGCCAAATTATAAAACAAATTTAATTTATAATTTAACATATTAAATACCAGATTTAATCGCTCAGAATCCATAGAACCCGTAACTATCCAGGAACGATATTAAGAGGGTACATATTATGAAACCCCATTGCTTGTTATACAACAATATATCGTTGCTTTCATGACGGAAGGAGATCAGGAAATGACGTTGACTAGGTGGCAGTAGGATTAGGTATATGAAACTCGGTACCGAAAAAAATTACCGAAGATCAAGCCAGGTACAAATCTGCGAAGAGAATAAAATCCGTCTGACTGATCAAATCAGCTTATTGGATAATGTAATTTATTGTAAATAAGTTACTAATTTCTTTAATTTATCAACGTAGTTAAAATGAAGAGTTTGCTGATTGACCGGCTGCTGTGCAGTGATCGAGATGGTAGTTTGTACTGTCATGATGAATGGTTGATGGCAAGTTGAATGTGTTGCTTGCAGATACTACGTGCAGCCGCAGTGGGTGTTCGACTCGGTGAACGCGCGCGAACTACTGCCGGTGGAGGCGTACTTTGTCGGGCAGAAGCTGCCGCCGCACCTGTCGCCCTTCGTCGACAACTCCCGCTACCAGCCCCTCAAGGAACCCATCATCCTCCCCGCACCCACGCCCCGTCTCCCCGATATCGGTATGTACAAGAGACACATCATTCATTCACAGGAAAATATTCCACCTTTTCCTGACGTAAACGTGTGGAATTGGTTATGTTATATCAGGGCTGGACGAGGGCGAGGAGCAGCCGAGCGAATCGGAAGACGACGAATCCGACACGGAGGACAAGCGGAAACAGCCCAAAAAGACCCTTGACGCCAAGAAGCCTGAGGTACGCTGCACAGTTAACAACAGTATTCAGTATACGAACGACTTGCTTATATGAATGTGTTCAAGAAAATTAAGGAAAATATGTCCAATTAATTTTAAATGATAATTATATGCTTGTTTGGTTGATTTTTTTGTAGTTAAGTAAAATGTTTTTTATTTGTTATTATTTTGCCGTATTATAAACATTATTTTTGTATTATTTTATTGGTATGTTTGTGTAATACAATTTGGTTGCGGTGTTGTGAATATAAACAGTCGATAATTGTTTGTGGTGAAGTGATAAATGACAGCTCGAGATGTCTGAATGCGCGATCCGTCGTTGCAGATGTTGGTGAAGCGCGGCGTGGCCAAGCCGGTGGACGCGGCGCGATCGGCGCAGCTGGAGACGTTAGAGGAGCGGAAGCTGGCGGTGATGGCCATGCCCAAGAAGCGCCGGCACCTCTTCGAGCGCATTAAGCACGGCCAGCAGCGCGAGGCCAAGGAGGTCCGACGGCTGCAGGGCAAGCGCCAGGCCATCCTCGACGCCGCCAAGCAGACACACAAGAAATAGGGGCTTCATGCTGTCATGTTCATTGTCTCTAGTTGTTGTTGTGTGTTTCGCCGCTGGACTAGACAGTGGACGAGCAGTGCTGCATTCGTCGGGAAAAAGGAATAAATTCACCCTCATCTCTCTGCCTGCAGTTTATGCGCAATTGCGCCTCAACGCTGGCTTGATTAGCATTAGACAAACAGTATTATTGTCTTCATCATATACTTACCAACTATTTCTCCAGCAAGCATTCTCGCTACAGTTTCTTTGATGTTGATGTACTGTCCAGCTCCTTTTTCTTCGTGCTTGTCAGATGCGCAGTCTTGTTTCGCCACATACAGGGCTCGTATACGGTATACGGTCAGTCCGGTACGAGTACAGTCGTCACTTGTTCATATCGCTGGTTTCACTTGTACGACCACGATGACGCATACGCTGCCTTGTAGTATACAGCACGCATGCAAATCCTTGGTCAAAATCTTGCATGCAAATTTAGTAACGATGTCGATGGCCCAGTGCCAGTGGCTATCGCATCCGGCAGCAATGCCAGGGATCGCCAGTTCGATCCCCACCGAGTGCGCAAATTTTGCAATTCGATTGTCGTCAAAGAGACTGTAAATGATGAGGAAAAATGCTGACCTACCTCCGGCCTCCTGTTGGTGCGAGTAGTGCGGAGATGGCGCAAGCAGAAACAGTACGGCAGCGGAATGAATGTTCTTCCATGCCGGCATTGCGCTTCTGCGTGGGCCATTGTCAGCACGAAAGCCCGCAGGTGTGCTGATACTGATGACGTGACGCCTAGATCTCTGAAGCAGTCTCTTTTTCCAACCACTACAGAGACGCTATCCCGAGCTATCATGCTATCACCATATGTAGCAGACCATAGTGGTATGTGTCGGACAGTGCCTATTCCAGAGTCCGGGCTAAAGATGTTTACTTGCATGCAAGCAACTTATTGCTTGCATTCACACTGACTGCTCCGCGATTTGCCGTTGGTTTAATATGTACACTGGTCAAGATTCCACATGCTTGATTATGCATGTTAAGAACTGAGCGCAGGCACTGCACCTCGTTGCAATTCGAAATGCACGCGCCGGACACTTCGTCCCGGAGAAAATTGGTCCCACCCCAGAAAAACGTCCCGCGCCAAAACGGCCCGTGGCAAAAATAATCCCATACCCCAAAACGGATCATTGCCTAAATAGTCCCATGAACAAAACGACCGGCGGCTAAATAGTACGAACATACAAGCGACCCAAGAGCATGTAACATGGGTGGCCCTTCGACTCGGTGTCCCAGTGTATGCGGCGACAGGGTGTCAGGGCAGACGACCGAGGATACCACGCTCCGAGCTGTAGGAGAAGTGAGGGAAGAAAGAAAGCTCACGCCGCATTAAACAGTACAGTATTGTAAAGCGCACGTTCGCTTCTGTCGCATGATCATGAGAAGCAGAAATGCGACCCCCGGCCGCGGCCCCGGACATTTACCGACCGACGGAAAGCGTCCAGATGGCGTTACACCAGCGCCCTGGGAGCGAGGCCTAATGTTCCTGGGATGCAACCCAACCCGCCGAGTTGCATTGACTTAACTCCCAGCAACATCTAAGAAAGCGGCAGCAGCGGCGCTAGCGCTACAGAGGCAGTGCAGGCAAATCAGAAAAAGGTCACCAAATATTAGAACATCACCGGTGAATACAGCTACCTGGTGTGTCCTTTGGCATTCACAAGGATGTGACCATGGGGTTCGGAAGACCACGGACAAATGTACACCTTGGTGAGGAAGCTCCGGCAAGAAACAGGAGAGAGGCGAGCCAGAAAATGCTTTGTCTTTATTTGCGTTGCAGTATATTTCGAGCGCTACTTTATGACTGTACATGTTCTGCGAATGCTCACTCATCTACCAATTTGATGAGAATAGTGTTTTCTTCTATAGTACTAAATGTCCGCAGGACGTTTACTCTACAGTACCAAATGTCGCGGGACGTTTTTTCGCTGGGACGTTCTGGGCAGTCCCTTCGGTCGGCGCGGAAATGCAATACGAGGCACTTTGAGGGAGCTTTAAGGGGTAACGCCTGTTACAGTACAAATGACAGTAAGCCCCAAATGACAATATTCCCTTTTGTTCAAGCACATTGGCTAATCACTCTTGATGGACCAATGCAAGAAACTTGACTGGTCTCAAATTCTACTTTTGGCTGATAGAATCGTACCGGTATTACTGCTGATGACTGATCTGTGTGCACTGATGAAAAATGCATTTTTCATCATGATGCTGACGAGGATTGTGAGACGAGAATTTTGAACAAGCCATGTTTATTACTGTACCTCCCCGTCCCGACAAGCTGCATTTCTAAATTATGTAGTCACCTAGCAAAGATGCATTTAACGAGATGCATGTGCTCATAGCCTCATTCGGGTGTGTTGTTTGTAGAGTTACGTGTGGAAGGAGCCCAGCGGCATCCGCAACGCCAGTCCCATGGAGGAGCGCATCCTCGAGCTGGTCATGTCCAAGAAGGGCCTGGAAGAGTCATACTGGCTTTCGGTAGCACAGGAGAGTTTGGCCTTGTTCTTTGCACTTACGCCGCTTGCAATAGCGTAGTGACTGCCGTTGGTCAAGGCGGGTGTGACTTCTGCGCCAGTCCTTGTTTCCTTGCAATTCACAGTCGTATCAGAATGGTTAATTGTTGGAATTGTTTGTGTTGAGAAATGAATGGTTTGGACACGGTGGAAATAAGTAATCTCAACATAAATTTGGATGTCCTATGACTCCTATCCAGTTCGTTACATGCGTACAAGTAGCCATGTTTCGTCACATATACGCATATACATATGCGCATATACGCTCAGTCCGCTACAGGCTGTACATCCACATGCAGGTATCGTTGAGTCCACTTGTACGACCACGATGACACATACCTACCTACCTGCGGTGTTTACGGATGCAAATTGTTGCGTAAAATCTCGCATGCAAATTTAGTAACGATGCTCGATAGCCCAGTGGCTATCGCATCCGGCAGCAATGCCAGATATCGCCAGTTCGATCCCCATCGAGAACGCACATTTTGCGATCCGATTGTTGAGAGACAGACTGCGAATGACGAGAAAAAATGCTGAACTCGGGTCGGCCACTTTGCGAGTGAGTTAGTAGTGTGGAGATCTAGATGGCTCAGGCAGAAACAGTGCGGCAGCGGAATGAATGTTCTTCCATGCCAGTACTGCGCTTCTGCATGGGCCCTTGCAAGCACGAAAGCCCAAAGTGTGCTGCAGATGATGATGGTTTTGATCTGAAGCAGTCTCTTTTTCCGACCACTACGCTACCAGGAGCATCGGCCAAGCATTACTAGTGGTCACACATATGCTTTAGCAATTCGTAATAATATGTGTATTTATATACAACAGCATTATATCGATCATCATTGAATGCAATTCCGGCCGATTTGCCCTTGACTACAAATCGGAAGGCCAGGAAATTCCACTATGCAATTGCAATGAACAAACAGTCGTCCATGTCTCAATTCTCGGGATATTTCCATGTTCCTTCACACGGCAGGTAGCTGCATGGAATGAATAACAATTGTCCTACAAATAATATACTTAACGAAATCATTGTTCGTTTCATTCATCTACCAATTCGCCGCCGACCACCGGAAGTTCTCCCCACGCAACGGATCCTGGCCAAAATAGAAAACTGCCTGAACATTCTCCCTCCACCGACCGGCCCCCGAGCGACCTGGCCGCTGAAGACAGCGTGACCTTTCCACTGGCGTCTTCCTGATTTGGACCCGCCTTTTTGTGGACTGCTGTAACCCGCTTTGGGAGTGTACCCGCTCTGTACCGGTACGGTACGGATCCCGATAGTATAGTATTCATAGTAACTAACTTGCTCAGATCTTAAGATTGTTAACCAAGCCAAATAAATGTAATTGTTGCCGAGAAAGAGAATACGCTATGTACCAATGCAATCGCTTTTGAGTACGCGTGATATTCACCATATGTCACATGATTCGCCAATATAATTGGACTGTTACCTGCGCAACGAGCTATTCCTCGCGGCTAAGTCTTTCGGCGTTCAGACTGGCACTGGAACGTGTCCAACATGGAAGGAGCTCCGCTGCGCCCAGCCTCGCACGCTGATCAACATGTTTACAACTATAGCATGCGCTGTGTTTCCGCATTTAAACTTTAGGTACGCGTGGTACCCTCTAAAGCGCATTTCTCCTTAAGTTGCCTTGACTGTGCTCATAACCTTTCTGTCAATGTCTCAGTTTCTCGCTGATTTGTTGTGCTATTTACACTTTTTTTGTCGCTAGTCTGTTCGCGGGTGCAGTGATTGTCATACTAGCCGTAGCCGTAGCAGACGTTAAGCAGCAATAAACAAAGAAACGTACCATGTAAATTCAGCACGTAAATTCAGGGTCATTATCTGTACAGTGAATATACCGAAGTACAGCAGCTGATCCCGGAGACCGAGAACGTACTGGTACTATTATATATGTAAGACAAAAAGAATTCGGACGCCAGTTATATAATTGTGTTTATTATTGAAATGCAACTGACCAAAAGCGACTGATTGCCATTGTCACCTCTACATCTTAAAAGGAAGAAACGAAAAAACACGTTCTCTGGGAGAGTTGTACACAAATATCGGTTAGCGGAAAAATGAGGACTGTTTCAGAGGTGTTTTGTGATCACTTCCTACCAGTAACGGCGATCAGCTAGATAGAGTCATTCCATCATCATCAACAGCCTCGTCAGCATGTCTGCCACTGCGCTACAACTCTCCTGTCTGACAGAACCCCTATGTAATATGTTCAAATTTCGCTCGACAAACGACTCCAAACAAGCAATACTTTATGGATGAGAAAGCGCTTGGGAAGATTTTGTAGACCATTTTGAAGCGCGCATTCAACCGCACCTCCGCACAACCAGTGTTCATTCCATTTTGCTAAGCCACTATTCGCCAATCACTCTTGATGGACCACTGCAAGAAACGGACGACTGACGACTCACTGACGACACCCGTATACTTTCTATCAAGTTAACTTGACGACTAATCATTTGTACATTGACGAACAATAATACATGTCAATATGTTATTGCTGTTTACGTGATCTTTGGACAAGCTAACCTACTCCCGGCCCCGAAAAGCTGCATTTCTAATGTGTAACAATTCATCTTGTAAATATTTCCACACTGCCCAAACCATTCTTCATTTCGTAACACAAACAATTCCAACAATTAACCATACGACTGTGAACTGCAAACGAAACAAGGACTGGCGTAGACGGCAAATCCGACTTTACCAAAGGCAAGGCGCTATTGCAAGCGGCGTAAGAGCAAAGAACAAGGCCAAACAAACTGTCTTGAGCGACCGGAAGCCAACATCACTCTTCCAGGCCCTTCTTGGACATGACCAGCTCGAGGATGCGCTCCTCCATGGGGCTGGCGTTGCGGATGCCGCTGGGCTCCTTCCACACGTAACTCTACAAACAACACAGCAACATGAGCACATGCATCTCGTCAAATCGCTCCAGACATGCGAGCGTCTCACCTCGTTGCGTTGGCGCGCGAAGGGCGTGTCGGGGAGGATGTGGAGGTGCCAGACGAAGAGCTCCAGCCAGGCGTTGTCCGTGTTCTTCGGGTCGTCCTGGTAGCCGACGAACACCTCCTCAATGTCTAGATACGGACCCGTCCCACCCTCCGACCCGGCCGCCGCTATCGCCTGCACCACCTACCACAATCAAGCAAGCCGTCTTCAACAAGTCTTCATTCATATATATACAATCAACTAATACACAATGTACATTCCAGTATGTAATATATGTACAACAGACATTCAAATACATATACTGTACAATCAACTTTGTGCATACCTGTTGCATTTCGCCGACGCTGTAAGGGATCTCGGCTGTGACGGGCTCACTGGGCGCGCCAATCACCGGGACGAACATGGAAGCGAAGATATCACACACCGCCTCAAACACGCTCTTCCCTCCTGTCAAGGTTGTCTGCAACACGACAAGTCGAATGGAAACGAGCGTTGACAGGTGGGATGACGACAAGAGCAATGCTACTATACTTTAGGAAACAGGGCCGGCACGTCGGCGGGGTATCCTTTGGCCACCAGCACCATCAGCTTGCCGTCCTTGATGCGCGACACCACCGCCTTGACGCGATGGTTCGGGCCGTAGCGGTGTAGGCAGCCGCGCCCGTTCAGACCGGTTCGTCCCACGGGATTCCTACCAACATTATACCCATGTGCTGGAGCTTCTATATTGACATTTATTTCAACTTCACCGACTCTCTGACAACTAATGCTCAACCGGCAAGAACGAAAAAACACGACCGGACTTCATGAATAGTCAGATGCGATGCATATGTACCCGTACATTTCGGAAGCTACCGACGAATCAACCGGTGGCGGCATGATGCCTATCTTACCGTGGCAGTCCGTTATCGGCCAGTCCATACACGAGATTCTTCCCGTCCGCATCCTTCATGACACTACGTCGATCGACCAAGAGATCGCCGACCATACAGGTGGAGTTCCAGCAGCGCAGCAGCGGCGCGCTGGACATGGCGTCGACGTCAACGGTGATGACGGGATCCACCAGCGCCTGTTCCTCCACCGGGAACTCCTCCACCGGCTTCGAGTAGTACGGCGGTTCATACAGGTCCATTTTGCTCTACCATGCACAAACAGTCAAGACCGACCGACGGACACTGATCGAACGCCTTACCGTCCACAGGACGTCGTGGTCAGCCACCAGGAAGCGCTTCATGTCCGTGCCGGGGTAGGGCGACACCCGACTAAGTACGTTGATGCAGGAGACGCTCTCCTTCGGGATATCTGCCGTTACACCATACCGTTAATGCAACCGGTACGAAAACATAATATTGCAGTCACCCACCCTTCCGCTCCATCCCGTGCTTGATGGCTTCCAAATAACTGACGATCTTCTGCTCCCCCTCCTTGATCTTATCGTTCAGCCGGCTGATCAGGTTCTTCATCAGCTTCTGCTCCTCGGCCGCCGCCTTTAACCTGCCAACCAACAAATCCTCTCAACTGGCTCCATTCCGCAAATCACTTTATCAATATGATCCTCGAAAACACACAACTACGTTCGGTACTGGACGGGTGATCTGCTCGACATCTGGACAAAAATGTCGGCGTGAAAACCAACCTGTTGGTGGCCTCCTGTAGCGCCTTTTTATCCTTGTCGTCCTTGGCCTTCTTCCGGTAATACTCCTTGGTCAGACCCATCCAGTAGCTGTACGAGTTACTCGACCGCTTTTCGCAGGCCTTCTTCTCGATCAGCTTGACCATCCGCAGCGTGGTCAGGTTCTTCTTCTGCTGGTCATTCATCCGGTTGAACTTGGACACCAGCAGCACCATCCAGTTGAAGGAGTAGTTGAAGAAGGTCAACGGCGGCGGTAATGCCGGTCGCGAGGCGAAATCCAGCACGATGCCGTAGCGTTCATACTTAAAGATGTGATCCGCGTCCTCTTTTACTTTGATCATCGTAGCACTATAAACAGACATTTCCACGACCATACAGACACGTTCAAAAAGAGCAGGTTCGAGGTACATACGCAAAGAGGGCATTGAGGAGAACGACCAGAATCAGTCGCATGATAACCAAGAACTGGATGTTGAGGGCGTAGGTGGAGAAGCCGATGGTCGGGCAGTGGGGGTTGGCGTAGTCGCCGATCCAGCACATGTCCGTCGTGTTGCTGACCCGCGTATCCTCGCACGGCTGCTTCCTGCGAGCAATCAACAATGACGCTCCACTATTGCCCGCAATGCTCCTTCAACCTACCTGTCAATCTCCGAGACGAAGGAGATGAAGAGTGTGAAGAAGGCCCGGTAGAATCCCTGGCGAAAGGTCTCCAGACCCAGCGGCAGGTCGGGATACATCACCGCTTGCAAGGCAAACATGTTGGCCAACTACAACAATCCTCCGGTACATTCCATACTAACGTCACTTTATGCTGTTCTTACAATAAAGGGCAAGGACAGCCGAACAAAGAGGAAAAAGTCCACCGTCACCATCCGTTTGATGCGATACAGCATGGGCCTAAGGAGTACAACCATTACAACATGTTCACCGTAAAGTCCATGGAGGATGCACGTACCCGAGTACCGCGTTCATAGGGAAGAAGACCGTCATCATCCTGTAGTACACGTACAACAGGCCTACAAAGATCAGCCATTACAAGCGGTCATAACGGGAGAAGGGATAACCTACCGTACCGACTGCCATCAGGGCGCGCATGTAGTGCGGTCGCAGCAGGCCAAAGTACACCTTCATAATGGTAATGCAGATGCAGAAGGATGCCATACAGCTGATTTCCAGCGTACGGCTAAACAGATTCACCGGGAAGCCATGTCGGCTTTGGATCACAGTCCTGTCAATTCAGCTAATTAAATAAATCAACTAATTATCAACTACCCAGAACAACAAGATTCAACTACAAACTGCTGCTACTCATCAGGCAACGAAGCACCTTAGAAAAACATGAAAAATAATTCCGTGTGGTATGAGCAAAATTTGTTAATTAAAAATAGCAACATATTGCTTACAAATACAGTACTACTCGGCGAATCACAATACGCTAATAGTCTAGTTCGGTCAGGAAGCCTTCATTCCACTCTTTCCTCTGTAATCCCTCTGCACCAGTAAATAAATAAATAACTAAAATGAACGTAGCTCTTGCACGGATGATAAACTATAAAAGCAAAAAAACGAGGACTGTTTCAGAAGTGTTTTTTGATCACTCGCGAAGCTACTCGCGGACAGCAGTCTTTACAACTGCGCCCACACGCGCTTCCTACCGGAACGGCGGTCAGCCTCTTACAGGAATCTTCCATCATCAACAGCCTCGTCACTGTCAACAATGAGCCAGTGCACTACAGCGCTTCTCTCCAAACACTGCAGCAGACAACGCATCAGGAGATTCCCCAACTCGTTACAATTTCTACACTACCTCAAATTTCTTTTAAAATGTACAAATTATTCTGAATATTTATCCTGAATAGAAAGTAAAAAGCCATCTAGTCGCAATACAATTATTGTACACGAAATTTAAACGCTTTTTTATAATCCGAATCAGTCTGATTCAGGAAACGGCAAAGCAATCAACTTCTCTCCACTGAAACTGTACACTAGTACAACTGATTTAATATGCATTAATTAAGGAATGAGCTGACAAGAGTCACATGAAAAACAAACAAAAAGCTAGTACAACAGCAACGCGTTACTGAACCCCCCTTGTGTTGTATGTACACTAGTCATACAACACAAATCGAATATTTCAACAGTATTTTCGGCTCCGTTGACCGATGTTACAAGCAAATTCATCCAGAAATTCATGAGCATGCACATATTTATCAGCATGCCGCATTTTAACTATAATAGCCTTACCTAATGGTCAAGCAACACTATATCGGTAAACTGTACATCAACCGTTTCGGTCTGAACGGAGCACTTGTCCCGCTTACCTGAGGGTAATTTCCAGTACAATAAAAAAGGTCCAGATAACAACCACCGCATCCAAATCGTAGGGACTACACGTGGGCATGATGGTGGCGACGGAGAAGACGGCCAGGTAGAACCAGTAAAAGACCTGCCACATCCAGAACTTGGTGCGCGGCGTGGTCCACAGGTAGTAGACCTTGCGCCAGAAGGGCAGGTCCCGCATGTACGAGGTGCTGTTGGAGGATTTGGGCAGGATCTGGTTGTAGCTGGCCTTCTTCTTGCAACGGGCCTCCAGCATCTTCAAGTCGGCTAGGAGTCGCTCCGTGCTGACGCTTTGGGCGCTGGCCGCCGGGTGAATGTGGAATCGATCTATCAAACACTATTTAGACAGTATCAAATGCCAGCACATGTTGCGTTCCTCACCGCCAGCTTCCTGTCGCACGGAATAAGAAACCCCGCGACTGCTGTCCGTCACATCCCCCATCGCCGCCGGCGCCTCCAGCTGTTCAGGGGAGTGGCGGGCAAAGTTCTTGGCGGGGAAGCGGATCCAGAAGACGATGGGGAAGACGAAGAGCGCCGAGACGACCAGCTTGACCTCCTCGGGAATGCGCGAATCCCACGACTCGGCGATCTCAATGCCGCCGTTCCACAGCCAGTTCAGCCACACCTGGCAGGCCTCGTGTGACAGCAGATACCTGCAAACACGCAGACAATTAACGCCATGTCCCTCCACCTGCGACAGAGACCCACCTGTTGCGCCACATGTAGGCCAGCTTGAGCACTGTCTTGTCGTTGAAGTCGGCGAATCGCTGGTTGAGGAGGTCGAAGGTGCGGGCGTGCGACTCCTTGTAGCTCATGTCCAGCACCTCGATGGCCATGGTGCTGAAGGCCTTGCTGTTGGCGTTGATCTGGCTGACCAGCGAGGGGGCGCTGCAGTGCTTGCCCAGGCCGCGGTACATGGCGCTGATGAAGAGCGCCGACGGGATGGGGTTCTCGCAAAACTTCCACAACACCTTCAGCAGGTTGAACCGATTCATCAGCAGGGCCCACAGCATCAGCGCGTTCATCGCCTATAGTAATCAAACTCCTGCATCAGTTCCGCTCTCAGCCATTTCGGCTACCAACATACCTTGCGTTCGGCCGTGTATTCCTCCTCCACATACCGTCCCAGGAAGCTGGAGGTCAGCTCAAACATACTAATGTAGTCTTTCATCCCCGTCAGTTTCTCAACAATGACGTTCAATCCAACGGTGACAAATGACTCATCCACCTGAAAATCTAGGGCAACACACGTATACAGGATCTGCAAATCGGACATTAAAATGTACAATCGGTTACCGTGGTGGTGCCGGGGTAGCTGCTCCCAGACGACGGTGATGAAGAATTCATTGTCCTCAGCTCGCCGGAACAGACGCAAAAGCACCGAATGACTGAGAAATTTGTGGATGCAAAAGTCCTCCTCCAGGAAGCGCTCGATAAACTGCTCACGGTCTTTCCAAATTAGTGCCTTTTCAAACAGCTGATTATCCACCTGGAATCACAGAAACAGTCATCAGTACAAAAAAGTAATCTCTGACACATTCTCGTACTGAATACCAACGCTCAATTAGTCACGCAACCATGGAATTCTGTTATATTTTCGAAAAAAGTTACCTGAAAGACGCCGGCTTCGTCACGCGCCAGCACTTTCGATTCGGCCACTGCCGGCTTGTTGAGGCGCATCGTCAGCAAGAAATCGGATCTGAGCTGCTCTTTGGATGAATCTACCAACAACCCGGGTCACTGAGAGGGATGAGCAGATCAACGAGGAAGCGGCCCTACTCGTGGACTTGCTGCGGGCGGCGAAGACAGCAGTGAGGACGGCGTCTTGAATATCCACCAGATCCTCACTGGAATCGGTGATGGTGATCAGCCGGCGGTCGTCCTGCACCGCCAGCTGCACACACTCAAGGATCTTGTCGCGAATGACGATGCGGTCCGTGTCGGACTGCATGCAGGCCTCGCAGAAGGAGCGTGACAGCTTTTTGGACACTTCAGTCTTCAGCTGTTCCAGATCCTTGGCCGCCGTCATTCTGCAGCACAACCCCGTGAAAAGCAAAAGCTGGACCAAATGTAGCCGCCTTACCTGTCTTTGCCCTCCTCAAAGGCAAAAGCCAGCACATCGGCCAGGAAGCCCGTGCCCCGCACGATCAGCACCGGGAAGCCGCTGCGCAGGTACTCGAGCACCTGGTCCAGCTCGACGTGGTCGCCCTGGATGAGGATGGCCAGCAGCGGGACGCCCTCGTGGATGATAGTCGTCTGCACGTCGCTTTCCGGCGTCTCTGCGGAACAAGCGCAGTAATGCTAAGCACATTCAGAATCAGCCAAATTGCCTACTTTTCTCCTGCAGAAGGGTCGGACTCCGTCGCAGCGCTGCCTGCCGGGCCAGTTCCCGTTCCACGGCGACGCGGAACTTTTTGGCATCCTTGTACTTGCCATTGACGAAGATGTAGTGGGTGTGCGAGAGATTCAGCTGGAATTTGTCCTGACGGTGCGCGTAGTTGTCCAGACTGTCATCGTCCGTCTACGTGCATACCAACGTTAGATAAACTCACATAATCAAGTGACAACGGCAGAGGCATGTTGTTTCTTACCTCGTGGTCTTGGAGAACAGCCACCGGCGTGATCCCGAACAGGGTGATGCCGTGGCGTCGCCGCTTGAAGTAGCCGCGCGCGAACACCTCCTTCCGGTCGACGGAGCGGCGAAAGTACTGCTCGTTGCGCACCGCGTCACCGATCGTCTTGGATAGGCCGTAATCCAGCCCGATATCGATCAGCCACGTTTCCGTCGCTTTGATCAACTGCGCAACAACAAAACATGCGCTTCGCAACCATGCGACACCCACATTCCCAATAAACAGTTCACCTTGTACTTATATGGTGCCAGAATAGAATATATTGTACACGAATTATACCATGGGCATGGTACAGCAATAAACACATATATTGCTACAATGCTTATTTAAATTGCAGAAAAAAAGCTAAACTAATAACACAACTGACAATAAATAAGGTAAAAAATAACCGATCAATATGTGAAATAATAAATAACGGAAATATTATTTTTATTGACCAAATATTGTGAGGTATGCCCAAAAGAAGCTCCGGAGACAAGTCAGAAAAGTGAATCACTCGGATTAACTGTCCGAAAAGTGGAAACAGTGAGCGTATGCATCAACAGGTGCTGCTTCTCGCTTACCCTAATAATCCCCTTTTGCAGCGCCGCCCGGTGGTCCCCGTGCTTCCAGGCCTTGTAGGAGCGCGTGCCGCTGACCAGGCTGATGATGAGGTCGGGCGAGGGCAGGTTCCA
>JAQGAU010002768.1:0-14656 GCA_034698045.1 Paramacrobiotus richtersi
CACTGGCTACAACGAGCTACACTGGCTACAACGAACTACACTGGCTACGACCAGCTACAACGAGCTACACTTGCTACTGCCAGCTACACCAGCTACAACGAGCTACACTGGCTACGGCCAGCTACACCAGCTACAACGAGCTACACTGGCTACGGCCAGCTACACTAGCTGCAGCGAACTACGCCCAATACTGTTCACTACAGCACTGTTCATAAAAGCAGACTGCAACGCTACACAGTTGCGACATATACAGGGAAGTCATGGCAACTATGTCATAACTCGTGCCATCTCTCGACTTCTTTTGCATGAATGACGAATGTTTCTCATACATATATGCGTACCAAATTGCTGCTAATAATTTAGGTTATGTGGTGCGAAAGACCGTTTTGTTTTACTCGCACGACCTGCGAATGCGTCAGGCAAACAGCGGAAGTTGGAACCTGTCCGGTGCAAACAATAGCTGCATTCCTTACGCTTAGTTACGCTTATCGATGAATAAAAACAATAGCTACCGTGCTACTAAAACTCGGGATATTACTTGACTCGCCACTCGATGCAATATGCATGATGCAACGGAACAAAGAATAAGTCGGCCGAGTAAGGCAACACAAACCCACAAAGTCCGGCTATATTTTTAAGAACTGATATATTTCCAGTAGTTAGTAGGTAGTAGTAGCCTTCCAGTAGTCAGAACAACAGTAAGATCCACTAAATTACGTAGAAGTATACGTAATAGCGCTTATGCAGTAGTGTGTACTAACTACTACAGGTAGCACACAATGCTTTATGAAAGTGAGTCATTGCAGTTAGGCAAATTTCGGGAGGTTCGTAGTTTGTATTGTATGTGTACGCATAAAAAACGTAACAGACTGACCATTTTTAATCAGCTGACGTTTGCCAAATGTTTTTTGCCAATGTATGATGTGTCCCATGTGCATACCGGCCCAACCGATAATGGCCGCAGTCAGAAGGCGCAGAGCTTCGCCAAGTACATACCGAATCACCGATGCGATTCGCCGATTATAAAAGCAGAACACAGGTAACACGGTCATGTCCAGTTTTACAGTCGCGCGTACTTTCAGGGTTATCTTTGGTTAAATGCATGGCTCAGCCGTTCTACGTAGCTGCATACCCTGCGCAACACGTTCAGTTCGCATAAGAATTTTATTTTTGATGTCTTGATGTGTTGTTATTATACCGCAACATCCGTCATTCATTACCAAATTCCAGTACATATCGGAATAGATCTGAAACTGTGCAAGTGGCCAACTGCACGTCATGTGCACCATGGCAGAATAGAACCATTTTTTTTATAGCGGTTTTTCCTTTTCCTGTTGCCCATCTCGTGGATAAAAAAAGAAAGCGCTTCCGGTGCTGAACATCGCGACATTTTTAGCCGTCATTAAGCGAGGATCATTGCCGAACTGTTAACGTTTATCAAGAGCTTTTTTCTGGGATAAAAACTGCTTTCGTATGGGTGACCAGTGGTCAGCTGCAAAGAGTGTTCGGTTTTAGAAGTGTTATATACTGTTTTAGAAGTGTTATGTTTTAACCGGTGAATAAAACTTACGATATACATAAAATTGCGTACACATAGATCCAAAAATTTCCGCTTCGCTCCATCCAGATTTCGATTTTACTGTTAGAAATCACTCAGTTGTTATCCATTAAGGAATTTTCTTGTAAATTACATACATATGAAGTTTCAGGAAGCAGCTTGAAGCTATTTTGTAGTTGTATTACAACTATTCATCATTTCGCATATAAAATCAGTCTTGTAAATTCCCACAACAAAATCATGCAGATACATTATTTTAGGCCTGAAATTTCCCGAGTAAAAACTGTAAATCTAAATCAAACTGAACTAGTAACACTGTAACAGCTACTGTTTTCCCTTACCTTGGGCAAGGCTTATTATACATGCGGACACCGCGCACACAGTTTCTGAAGAATTATTTCTTTTCTTGTTATGGAAATTTTTCTGGTTGCTGTGCTCGCTTTTTGGTTTCGGACGAAACGCAGTTAATCAGGCTATTGCATCAAAAGTCGAGATTACATCAGGACTTAATCGCGAATCTTGATGGCAACTGGCATGCATGAATATTGTAGCGAAGCTATCGGGGCTACAATTGTACTTGTACAAGCAGATACTGTCTACATACTGTGCATGACGAAGTTAGAGAAAACTAGACTGACAAAAAACTAAACGAATAAAAAAATGTTTACATTTATTTTACAATCTGAAAGTACTGCTGTACTTGCAAATTGTAAAACAAATGTAAAGCATTTTTTTTATTCGTTTCAAAATTTCAGAAAAATGTTAGAAGGTTGGTTCAAGGCATGCATGGCTTCGTTCTGCTTTGGTCGAACATACTGTGTCCTCCCTCACCATCAGGCCAGACAGTACAGTTGCTGCTGTTTGTTTTCAAAGAATTATCAAGTGACATCGTTTTCGACTCAGGAAATCTAAGCGGTCCCCGCTTTTTTTAATTCGATATCATTGTTGAGATTTGATAATATGGGGAGGCTGCGCGTATTATAGATTTTGAGTTAGATATGACAAGACTAATACATAGGATGAATGTTGCGTGGAATTTGCACAGAATAGATATAGAATAACGCAAGGTCACCAGTAACGTGTTTTCTTTAGAAGTTAAGTGGCAATTTCTTAGAGCTAAAGCAGCGTTCCCTTTTGTAGACCATGGACTCTGGTCGATCATTAGCATTTAAGCAGCGATTTCCGTGATCATTAATGCGCGGCAAGACTAAATAAAGGAACGTTAAACCACCAGTCTCATGAGGCAGAATCAGTACGTACTCGAAGCCTGCTCCATATCAGAAAAGTCTCAAATAACGGCAGCCTATCAGAAATTGAAAACAGAAGACCACCTAGATCCCCTGTGGTCGGAAACGGCATCACTGGCATCACATGATACTTGTTATTATAAAAATGTACATACAGCAAAAATCGTGTCCGGGTAGCGAAAACTGGCCTATGTGTGACATCGTCAAGGTGTTGCCAGTTACAAGTCAACTCTTCAAAGGGAATGGTGCTCTGGAAGGAACGAATGGTCAACTCCTACAATCAAGATTTACTAGTGACCTTCGTTCGTTCTGTATCTATTCTACTGTAGATATACATTTATCAACTTATCATGCCATATTAAACTCAAGATGCATGTGGTACCTTGGGCAGCTCCATATCAAACAAATTTTAACAACGACAGCAAATCAGAAATAACGAAGATCACTTACTTAGATTACTCATGGTCGAAAACGGCGTCAAACGATAGCTGTTTTTAAAAAAAATAGTACCGGCATAGCGAAAACTGACTTTCGTGTAAAATCGTCAGTGACCTTGATAGTTTATGGTACAGTACTGCATCAGCTGTTCATAGCAAGACGTAGACTCAAGATATTATGTCAAATTGTTCATGCTTTGTTTTGTGAATTAACTGACCGTTATCTTGAACGTCACCTGTAGTATCATGGATGGCGGATAGAAGTTTAATTAGTACCACGACAGTCGACAGGTGGGGCAGCTATTGTAACCGAACGCAATCCGTGCACTGTAGCGCACCCCGCTGTCTACAAGTTGGAACACATTACCAGTCCACATTCATGTCTGCATACTGCCATCTAGGATCGCAATCGAATCCCGATGTAATCTCGGTTTATTTTGGATCAAGTAGCCTGATTAATTGCACTTTATCTACAACCAACAAGCGAACCAGAGGAACCAGAACATTTTTCAGTAGCACAAAGTGGAAATGTGGACTTCTTCGGTAATTTTATGCGCGGTTTCCGCATGTATAATCAGCCTTGCCCAAGGTAAGGGGAAACAGTACCTGGTACAGCTGTTCCTGGTTTGTTTGATTTGTATTTACGGTCTTTTACGATCGAAACTTCAGGGCTAGATGTTGTTCGTCCACAGGATTGTGTTTTGGAATTTCATAGTACTGAGTTTGATAACCTTGGATAAAACTAAAAGCTTCAAACTGCTTCCGAAAACTTACAGTGTTAGTGATTTTGCCGTTTATAATTTTCTGATCAAATGGAAAATGACTCGGTAATTTCTAACAAATTTTGGACATAGTATGTGTAATTGTGTGCATTTTGTTATGCATCACGAACGTTTTATCCAACGCATAAAATTTGGATATAAAACTGTCGTTTTTTTGACAGCCTTGGAAGTCGCAGTGGATACCGGAAAGTTAACCCAGAAAGTTCTTCACACCAGCGACAATGTAGTACTAAAATGCACGGGAGCGACGGACGCAGTCTCTTGGAAATGGTTTGATGGACCAGGAGTGACACTACCAGCATCTGCGAAAGTTCAGGGCAATCAAATTGTTCTGAATCCTATCGGACAGAATGGAGGGAGATATGAATGCGAGTCAGGCGGGCAGTCCGCCGTCTACACCCTTAACGTTGCAAGCCGTAAGTGCAGGGAAACATTTGTTGGCCGGGACATAGGAAAGTCTTCTCGAAATCTAAAGGATCACAATGATTGACTAGGAAGAACACCGCACCAGATTCTAGTATCGAGGTGCAAAATAACTACCCACAAGTCCTTACTAGGGTTCTGGATACAGAAACTCGTACGATTATTTGCTAGTGTGCAAGTGAAACGACTATGTATGTCTTCGGCCAGTTGTGTACATACATACCAAATGCTTCCTAGTACTTTTATACGATACTTACTTCGTTAGCAAATCATTACATTATGTTGACGAAAAGGTTGGGACGATTGCATTAATGCCACCGCTGTAAAAATTCTAAACATTAAATGTTTACGAAGCGTTTATTGTGATATGTACGTATAATATTATAATGCTTTCGGTAGGTGAATATCTTCCCATTCCAGAAGGTGCTAGCTCACAATCAGTGGCCATACTATTGCTTATCGGATACCGATACTGTTCAGTAGGAATAAAAGTTTGTTTTAATTTATAAGCTTAATCAGACAAGCATATTTCTCAGTACTATGTAATGGTTGCCGGGTGTTGAACTGCTATGACGCCCTAGTTTTTCCGATTAGTTAAGCTCTTTGTGTTTTTAGGGAATATGCTGAAATCGCCGGAATTAGTAGTTGGTAATGGAACGACAAACACAAAACTGGAATGTCCACAACTTTTCAGTTCTCCTTTCCCGCTTATCTGGACCTTTCCAAATGGCACAGACATTTCCATGGATACCTACCCGAAAGGAGACAACCGTGTGTACATTGATTCTGTGGAGAAGGGATCTGCGTTGTATCTTCGAAGTGGTATACGATCAAACGCTATCTTGGGCGATTACAGATGCAGACTGAATACTACGGGATCGAACTTGCCAGCAGAAGTTCTTACGGAGCTTGCTGCGCTTAGCAGAAGTGTCATGTATGAGGGTGAGTTAAGGGTATTCGTAAAATGCTGAATCGAAGCCGTTCGCTAGTAATTAAGAGATATGTTTCTTGTTCCGCATGAATGCTAGACATTGTTGATCTCTTCGTGATTTGTACCGTATTCCTTATTCCTTGGTTAATTGGAAAGTGTCTGATGCGTTGTGAAACGGTTGCATTATCAGTATTTTTCTTTGTAGCTTTACCTGACGTCAGATTCGACGGTGCCACAACGATGAAGAACGCCACAAAAGGCGAAGCGTTTGCACTGAAGTGCATTGTTGAAGGACACGAAAGTGACCACATCAAATGGTACAAAACTGACGAGGATACCAACAACGTAACCGTGTTGTTGGATGCGCCTGTACAGCTTCTCAGAGTATGCAGTGGAAGTGGAATCGATACTAGATATTGTTTGGAAGACGTGCCCTACACAATCAGCCAGATTAAGGCTCTTGAAAGCATTACCATGGTTCTCCATTTTGATCAAGTCCAGGACAGTGACCGGGGAATATACACCTGCGAGGCGTACAATCGCCGCGGAGCTAGCAATGCCAGCACCACTCTCCGTGTAATTAATTTAGCTCGTTAAGGATCGCAAGAAAGCGCCTTCGACTGCCGCCTCATGGCTCCTAGTGGAATCTGTATTCAGAACTAATCGAAAATGTTAAATGTATTATCCATGTTGTGCTTTGATCGGCGGTTGCAAATGTTGGTCAAACGTCCGATTCCGCTTGAAGAACTGTCACTCCGATGTTTTCGTTGTTTTAGTTCTTCCGGACTGCTCGAATATTGCTCGCTGATATTCTGTTGAACCATTTCTTGGTGGTTTTTGCTTCACAAGAATGAAAAATGGTTTTAAAAGTCCGTGCAGCAGTTTTATCAATCACATGAAAGAAGACTGTACCAAAGTGCTGTTAAAGTACATATTTGACCGTTACCGTACATCTAGACGTGTACTGGTGTACGAACCGGTGTTTGCGCGCAAGACAATCATATGAGCTTGACCTATCCGGTTTAAGCAACCGAGGTATGGGTATGTCATAAACTCATACCCGTTGATGACAACAAACAGCACTTGTCATAAAAATGTGGTAAGGCTACCTAAGTTTTCGAACGACCACAAAGTCTGGTGACTGTACTTCTCCACACAGTGGGACACGCTGCACCTCTCTAGCGTTATCCCAGCGTGACTTCTAAGGTCATATTGGACTTGTATCCTAATAGCTTCAGACATATTCTGTAAAAAGAAAGAAAGAAGAACGAGTCACCTGGATAAGCTGATTGATCCTGGAAATATCGGGTATTGTAATTTGGGACCTAGCTTGACGCTCCAGCCGTTAAACGGTCCACCGGGAAAAGTGCGCACTGCCGTAAGCTGGTCCTTATGAAAAGAACTGGTACAGAGATTCAGCGTGGTTTTGCTGGAAGTATAAGCCTTTATATAACGCAGAAGCAGATAATAGCCCTTGTTGTGATGTTTTGATTGTCGGGGTTGCATTGTAAGTTAGCTTGTCTTTCGTGTGTTTATGTATCTGTTACTAGTACAAACATTTACAACAGTTACAGGCCCATACGCTTGGCACGAAACTGCATGCAGTAAACGTGACGCGACATGACATAACTCCTGAAATGTTATGCAGAAGTCTCCCCAACGCGGAGTTGTCGAAGCGGCTGTGAATGTTTATCGGTAGATTTCGGTGCGTTAGTTAAACAACCGTGGACTGGATCGCTCGTGTTGCGGCTGGCCCTTCGCAAAATCTCGTTTGTCGTAACTGTGGAATGTTGATTTATTTACCCTGTGATCACTATCTTTACACAGTCCGGGTTTCGGAGAGGTAATTTTTATGGGTTGGCTCGGTAATACTGTTCTTGTTGCTGTACAAGGTAAACTCACGCGCCCGTGTGTCGCACTGGGCATAATATAGAAGTCAGCAGCCGCTGTCATCAATAAACCTCACAAATGCTCCGTGTCTTTGATAACGTACAGAACAACTTTACTGACGTCTAGCACCTCGTTGACAAAAATGCAGATTTCTTTGATCAGCGCTCTGTTGGTGAGCTTTTTTGCCTTTCTCCAGTGTGCCGAGGGTAAGTCAAAACACATTATATATTCCTATTGGAAAATGCCGCCGTGGTCCGTCAGTTGGTAACACTTGTCAGAATCGTGTTGGGTGCTGCAGGACAACAGGCTCAAAGGTGTCCTCCTGAGTCATGCAAAAAAGACCGATGTGTGCCCATTGGACAACCCAACCGTAAGTGCTGGTCAGTGTGAAGGATGTTCGTGTTAAATACCGCCTGCATGTTACAGCGTCCACGATACCCGGATGCCCGCCCGTATGCCCCACCTGTGCCGACTGCAGACTCATCCGGATCAACTGCTGTAGCCGATATGGTATATTTATGACTGAATTTTGTTAGAAATCCCAGTATCCCATTTCCGGTCAGCAGATTTGCTTAATTAACAAACAGATAACGTGTCCGCATCGTCCGCACCGTTAAATTAAAGTGCCTCCAGTACTGCCAGCCTTGACTGAAAATTGTCCTATGGAAAAATTTCTTTGCAGCCGCTGGGATGGATGTTCTAGCGTTTCTCCCCTGTTGCGGAATGCAGTCTCTGGCTGATCTGGCAGCTAACTGCAACCGACCTAACGGCCGCTAGAGCACCTGACTCTTCCCCACAAAACACATCCACCGAAGAATGCCCCATCTCGCTTTGGTGACCATTTCCTTTAGAGCCTAACTAGCAATGCAGGACTACGTGCTGTTAATCTGGATTAACGCTACCGCGACAATGGCTACATACTATTTTAACCGGGCACAGTTCTCAGCTGTGTCGTTGGAATAAAGAATAATGGGCACAGTAACTGTTAGCAATTTTAGGCCAGTTTCGCCCTTGCTTTAGTACGTACACCTGACATGCCAAAATCCAGACAATCGGCTGGATTTATACAGAGAGCAGTGTCCGCAGAATTATCCGTGTTTTTTTCTGAAAAAACGTAGTTCATAGATGCCCATGCACACAGTACTTCCGCCCCACTAGTCAGTACCAGTGGCATGTCATATCCATGAACTTTATTCCTAACTAGTAAATTTACGATTACAAAGACTCTTACATTATTTAATGCCCACGTGCCCTAAAGGCGGACTAAACATAGTTCTAAGCATAGTTGAGGAACAAAAATTGAAAATAGCGTAGCGTCTACGAAAGCAGATGAAAGATATTTGCAAAATAGATGTTAACAGCTATTAAAACATGTTGTTAAAGGAATGCAAAAGCAAACGGCTTGGCCTAGGTATATTAGAATCATACAGCCTAGCCGATGGGTCTGCCCGTTGGAGATGACCTGTCTGGGTCAGCAGCTCAGGGCTCTCTAATGCAGCAGTTCACGGGCAGTATACACGTCTATGCTATTTACGTACCGCGTGTTGCTTAACGTTTTACTCCTCTTGTAAATGATCGCTACGGAGCGGCCTAAGCCCAACAAATCCTGCACACGTGTGGGAAAAACTAACAAATAAAACTCTCTGTTCCATTACTATGGTACTGTTTGCACAGCATGTGTAACGCGGTAAACAAAGCAATCGCCATACAGAAAAACTGGTAACCTTCAATGCCGGAAGCGATGTACAGTATGTACACATGCATAACAAAAAACACGACGTTGATCACGTTCAATCAAGGAAACTGCCGGTTGCTTTTCTCCACAAAACTGAACAACAATTTCGTGTAAATGCGAATACAAACAATACGCTCACGACATTTCGAAGCTAGCCAGCGTAGAAGTTTGCGCTAAATTTATTAAAGTAACCGCTGTTTTGCGCTTCATCACAACACAACTTTCACTCAATTCCGTGTGTACCCAAAGGTCATTTACGTCGTTCCCCAGTCATGGCCAAGCACGTGGTCCTTTACTGTATGCTTATTCTTTTGATGGACAGCCTTATGCGCACCGATGGTAAGCAAATCCAGCCCGAGGTACAGACGATCGGTTAATGTAGCGGTCGAGGGAAACTGAAGTCATTGCAGGGTTGCCAACGGACATAGCCGCGAAACCCATCAACGGCCCATGCCCCAACGGGCCCCTCCAGTGCTTTCGCTGCGTCACTCCGGCGGAATATACAGGTAAGCTTTTCGTATACGACTACCTGTTTGCTTTCTCCATTGATTCGTTGATGCATCCATGCAGGCCCTTGTGGATGTCCGATGTGTGCTGATCCCTGTCAAGGTATCATGTGTGCCATGTGCGTGCCGGCCGAAACGGTCGCTGTCAGAACTTCACCAAGTACGTATCGATGTGCTGCATACTACGTAATAAACTGCAGAACGTCAGTTTATTAACGGCATCGTGTCTAGTTTTGCCGCCGTAGTTCAGACATTCTTTTTGTTCGTCTGCATTATTTATTCTACTGTTATATTACTGTCATGTCTTATTAATTATGCGTAATATCCGTCATAGCTGTTAACTCCCGAACTGAAAATATAAATATCCCTGTTAAACGTGTCCTAACTGAGCAAACATACAAAACAGCTAGAACGCACCATCTCCTGTTTCTGCAGTTCGCCCTTTGCCTGGAAACTGCTGTCCGCCTTGTGGATGAAACTAACGGGGGCCCGACGTTTCCTGTATCAGAGAGCGCCGTTTTCCGCGTTAATATATAACCAGCATTGTCGAACTACCATGTTAACTACGTCCGTTTTTCCTGTAGAACTACCAGATGCGTTGTCCGTTCAGAATAACATGGCATGTGTTATGATGTGTAACAATCTCTCTGACCTCTGTACATTGTGAATGGTGGAATAAATACAGGTACTGGTAGTATGTTCTGTAATATGTGCTATTAAAGTGACTACATACTGCCGGTGTTGCATATAGACGTGAGTTCTTGACTGTGGTGTCATAATTAAGTACAGTTTGTACATTACAAAAGTTACAGCTGCGAAAGTACAAGACAGTATATACGACAAAAAGAAGCGATCAATACTTGCAACTTCTGTTATTTATTAGTACTAAAAAATGATCAACCGAAATGACAGAGACGTCCATCATCGCGATTACTGTCAAGTACCTGATTTTGGGTTTGCTCGAGTACGTTATCAGCTTCTACACACTTCAACTTAATTAGCATATCTTCAAATTAAGTAGTGTGTTGCGCATATACAGTATATACATCAATCGGTAGTGTTTTTTATATGAGCGCAGAACAGGAGCGCAAAATGAGTGCGTCTGATCGCCGCGCAGTGTACAATGCCGGAATGTGCTGACAATAACAGCAACCGGCTTCGACAGCTTACGAACCCCTTTGTACAACGCACGAAACGAGCGGTTGGTAAATAAACATCATCCGCGAAAACATTGACATACCGGCATCGTGCCAAATGTGGGCCAAAGGTTTTGTTGAACGACTTTTCACGAACGATGTATCCATGACAGGAATTCCACTTTATGAGAAGTAATTTGCCGTTCGCAACAAAAGCCTTCCTCAACTTTCCAGAACTACATGGAATGCTTTTCGCGTGTGTTGCTCACAATATAGTGCGATTTAGTTAGCTAACTGGCAAAAGTTTTTATTATGAACCTATCGAACCTATCATGGCCCGCACGCGTGTAATGTTTTACTCCACGATAACATTGTTTTTATTCAGCGTTGTACACGTCCATGGTAAGTTTCAGTGACAGCGTACAGTGAAAGTAATATGGATTTTGCGGAACATCCCGGTTATTTCTAGGATTACCAACGGACATTGCGGGAAAACCGGCACTCCCCATTGGCGGATGTCCCGGCGGGCAGCTTAACTGTTTTACCTGTGTACCTCCCGAACAATACACAGGTACATACTTGGGAAGCATGTTAGTCAAGAATGGTGCGAGTAATCCAGTCAATTATACCGACTCTATGTAGGACCCTGTGGATGCCCAATGTGCGCGGGCCCGATTAACCCGTGCGCCAATGTCCTGTGTATGGCTTGCATGCCGGCCGATTCAGCAGCCAGAACGGCGCAAGGTATGTACAATTCAATTATTACGATTAAACATCAATACTTCTATACTATTGATTCAAAACGCAAAATTCTACCGTAACGGTCGGCAAAATTCTACCGTAATGGCTCTTTATGGACGCCCGATGTGTCGGCATTATATACTGCTGAACACGTAACCGATGGCCGGCTCTGCATCAAACGTAGTTTAAATGCTTAATTGTCAAAAGTGATTATTTTCCTTCTTCTAGTCCTGCCCCAACCCAATGATCCTGGAAATTGTTGTCCTAAATGCGGATGACTATAGTCCAGTCCATAAACGGAAATAATTATGCTGTTCTTGAACGGAAAAACGATCTACTTCTAACTGAAAGCAATAAGTGACCAGCGGTCCTTTTGTTCTCTTCCATGTACAGACTCCATGCACATAATCGACCGAAGCGAAGCGGAGGTCCTCCATGTACAAGAGTAATGCAAAAACGTGGGTTGACAACCGTTTCTGCGCACTGCGATAGCGCAGTCAGTTTTCGTTCGATTATCGCCAAATTTGAACAGAACCTAGACTGTGGCCTGTAGATGAGCTGTATACTTTTTGGTACGAATATCTCGAAAAATAAGCGAGATATGAGCAAAATAAGAGCACATTTATTAGAACAAAAGATTCCTTTGTGTGCTTCACGTCTAACAACAGGACTTGCGCAATGAGCTACCCGTGTGCTTGCTGGTCAGTTAGCCCTAGCGAGACTGGAACGGACGGGCCTCTCTGAGCTCCTTTCTGTGAGATAAGAGACAGGGCTGTCTGATTCAGTCTTGCTATGATGAAACTCAGTACAATGCACAAGTCATGCAGCATATTAATATTTTTAATATAACAGTAAACAGGCCGGTTTGTTCTTCTGAAATGTCTCCGTTCGCTTCGGTCTTCATCGCAAGCGCAGCGGAGTGCGATTACCTAGTATTCAGGGTTCAACTGTGTACAATATTGTGTGCTTGTACTAAGTATATTATTAACGATCTGTCGCACTACATGTCAGGGTAATATATACTGCATACTGGAGATGCTCTTTTAGGAACGGATGATTATGTAACTTCGTTGTCTTTGACCGGAGAGGACAGGCTGCCTTTAAAAAAATTCTATTTGTATTTACGTTGCGGTTGTGAGGATCATGAGTAAGAAACTGTACAGTACAACCGGGAAATCAAGTACGGCCACAGAAATGAGACCCGACGTTTTGGGAGAAAAACGTTATGTGCTACACGTGCATACCACTTGACGTGAATATTATGGTGAAACAAAACGTCAAGTAATAAGTAATTACTAATGTAATAAGTTCTACCGCAGTATAGTCATCCACTACAGTATAGTCAGTTGCACTACGCATTATAATTACACTAAGTGCGTATAGTATATACACTGTACATCACGTAAGTTGATGTAGCGAGGGATCTCCATCCCCGTTATGTATGTACTGGTTAGCTGTGTATGGGGGGATACACGTGTATATTCCGGTACCCGACAACTGATATAGAACGCCAGTATATATTGCATGTATCGAGAGCAGGAATATCCAAGGGCCACCTACGGTCAATAAACGTGCCGTTTTAATTAGCTCTGTAAGTTTTAGATCCTACCTTCAAACGTGTAACACCCGAATATTATTTGCTTTGGTTTATCAGCACTTCGAAACGTGTTGAAAAAAGAAATACTTCGTGCCGATCTACTAATGGTACATAAAGGCATACACCAAATTCGTTCATATTTCCTCACTTCCTAATTCCTGAGTGCTGCAGCAAAGCGACGATACCAGTAGGAGCTATTTACTGGATTCCAAAACTAACTGGAAAGGTCATTCAGCCACTGGACCCGCGATGGGGAAAAAAGCAGCCGGTGCACCGGATCGTCCTATAATCCTGCCCGCTAGCGGACTGATAACCATCCGCACAGCCGTAGACGACCGTGATGGAGTATGAGAAGAACGTGATATTGAGGGGAGAGGCGTGGGGGAAGCCGAGGAGCGGTCCGCAGTATTTGGGCTGGCAGTTGGGACTGCGCGAGACACTCCACAAGCCGTCCATTGCAGGTGCACTGGTCAAGTTGCCCTCCCGCGATTAGCTCGAATTAACATTGGAACATGACAAAAGACAACGATAAACGGCTCAATATGCCTAACCTATCCATTCGAACGAGCGAAATTACGATCAACCAATCAAAAAATGAGCCGATCAACAACGGTAACGGACGGTGTTGTAATCACTCCCGAACTCTTCACGCTCTGCAAATCACAGGCGGCTGCGTAAAGGAACGTCACGGCTGATTTGGCCCCGGTGCTCAGGCGAACGTACATGAACGTCCATTTCCCGATCGAGTGAACGATCGTCCCATTCCCTCTGACGAATCTCCGCCAGTAACGCCCTTTTGGCAGAGGCCCTATCCCGGAAACGCATGACATCCGTCCGACCTGTCTCCTAGCCCGCAACTGATCATTTCCACGCTAATCAACATCCCAATCAGTCCCTGAATGCAGTAGACACACACGCTGCCGTTTGCCATCATGCTATTCTGGAATCTCCCACTGGCATCCACATCCCCACGACAGCGGCCGTGACCCCTCCCAAAGTCGCCCCGAAACCGGACATCTCGACGCTGGCGCCGACTCGGGCGATCAGGTAGTTGTTGTCGCTGGTGAACTGGGTCGCAGATGGGTTGGGCAGGCCCAATCGGATGGCCGAGCCGATCGCTTAGACAGGGAGGGGCAGCCGGCGCGAATATTCACCAGGTCCTCAGTGGCTTCTGTGGCCTGCTCGGTGAACTGCATTTCAACCAGCTTGCCCGGGGCGCTCTCGATCAGCCACACACACATACTGGAACCATCCAGTCCGCAACAGCACAACTCAGCATCTTACACACTGTCACCAAAACCTTCAGTCCGCAACTGCACAACACCGCTTCTCCCACATTGCCACCGCAACTGCACAATTCACAGCTTCTCGCACACTGCCACCGCAACTGCACAGCACCGCTTTTCCCACACTGCAACCGCAACTGCACAATTCACAGCTTCTCGCACACTGCCACCGCAACTGCACAACACCGCTTCTCCCACACTGCCACCGCAACTGCACAATTCACAGCTTCTCTCACACTGCCACCGCACTGCACAACACCGCTTCTCCCACACTGCCACCGCACTGCACAACACCGCTTCTCCCACACTACCACCGCAACTGCACAATGCACAGCTTCTCTTACACTGCCACCGCAACTGCACAACACCGCTTCTCCCACACTGCCA
>JAQGAU010002769.1:0-14655 GCA_034698045.1 Paramacrobiotus richtersi
CAACAGCTTTCGAATTCGCAATGTCATTTATAAGCAACTATTGCTTTAAAATAAAATTATACAACATGTATCAGATGTCATCCCCGTAAAATACTGCAACTTGCCATTTATTCACAGTCTTGCATTTTAAGTACTACAGAACCCTGTATAGTGCACTATAACAAGTAAACGTAGGACTTCCCAAGCAACCACGTAAATACCAGTTAAAGAACACTGTTTCTACCATAATTGAATGTTTTATATCATCAAAATTTCACGACAACAGGAAGAACGCACACGCACGTACATCAAATACGAATTAAGTTTTTCTCTTATTTATCTTTATTATCTGATTATCAATCCATATTTTCCCTAATCACTAAAATAATGGACTTCGGACGCTTCGGAAACGGTACAATTGCTGATTCGACCATTCTGGACGGATGTGTAGTTCAGATCAAAGTATGTACACTACATTTTAATTCTTTGTGCTAATTCAAGTAACTAAACTAACGCAACTTGCAGGAATGCAAACCTTTCCCACAATACATAGCCCTTACACTATGGGACGGCGCGAAGGAGCTATCGGTTAGATTAACAGGGAAAAACCCTGAGTATACCGAATCGGACTTGCGATTTGCATTGGTTTCCTTTCAATCTTTTGTCCAGCTCTCGTAAGTACTGCTCAGACTCTAGCATGAAAAAAATACAACTCATTGTTCTGTTTTTTGCGCTTCTGTTCTTCGCTTAATCCATACTGTTCCAGCGATCGCATTGTCGTCAAGGATTTGGAGATCCATAGCACACCCAAGGACGTCGACTGCACTCTCCAAATGCTTCCGAATGATTTCGAATATTCCGTAAATATCGATCAGCCTACATCTTCGAATTCGTGCACTTCATTACAGGAGTTCACCACTGTAAAAAACCTAACAACAGGCGAATACAGGTAGCACTTTCTGGCTCTTATTATTTTGTTTTAACTCATCAGTAAAAATCGACTTTACTGTAGTTCCATCAAACTTGTGCTGATTTCGATCAAGAAACCCTATACATCACAAAATGGGAAGAAAATAGCGTACATAGTTGCCGGTGACCTTACCGGAACTATTAACGGAGCACTGTTCGAGGAAAGCATATACAGGTTGAAGATACTTGACTTCACACCGGGCGAGGTAAAACCATGCAGCGCAGTTATATTCAGTTGAATTAACTCTTTTCAATTTTATTTAGCTTTTTACTGCATTTTTAGTTCGTGGATTTTCGCAACATCACTGTCAAATCAATCCAAAAACACTATCAACGCTGGGCAACGGCGCCTTTCCAGTTGAAATTTGGCTCTGCGTCAACAATCGAAAAACTGAGCGAATGTCCACCAATGCCGCCAATAACAACCTTGAAGCAGTACATGCAAAAACCGGCGCTAGCAGTTTCTCATGGTACTCTGCTAGAACAAATCAAGTCCTAACACAAACAACATTCAAATTTTCCAGGCTTTCTCGCGCTTCTGGATTCAACTAGATCGCGCAGCGATCACTCAGCAGCCACGTTAATTGATCACACGGTTAATTCTCCGGTTCAAATGAAGATCGAGATACCCATCGTACTGCACATATTTTCGTTTTAATCTTACAATTCACATTACTGTGATCGTTTAATAGGCTGAAATCTGCACCGAGCAGTATAACACAAAAATCTGCGTATTTATGCACATCGAAGTCCACGAATCAACTCTGGTTTGTAAAAACCAGAAAAGCATTTTCTGGATCGATAAAGGTAAGACTAATAATTAGCCCTGCATCCATAACTCTATTTCTTATGAATATTCTTCACAGGATCGAAAGCTGCAGAGGAATTCGCAAAAGAGCTCCAGAATAATCAGTACATAGACACTTACCAGTTTCTCTCACAGCCGATGCAGTCTGATAGTCTGCCTAGCACCTGTTCATCCATTTCCCTTAACTCAAATGCAGCGACGCCGAAACGCTCTGCAAAGGCCGTTCCAAAGGCCAAACGGGGTCGAAAAAAATGAAAACGAAGATCGGTAGAACAAACTAACCATTTTTGATAATTATACGCTAGCTCTGTTCGAATAACCTTATCTGAACCATCCTAAAATGCTCTGTAAATCACGGTCCAAAAACAACAACGCGCCCAATCGATGAACCAACAATTATTTAGAATGAATGTGTTTTTTCAAGCTCACATTACACTGTAAACTCATGTCGCCTTCTTTGCCAGATTCCTCAATCATTATTCCACCAGAATCCATTCAACATATGCCCCCCTAGCGCGCAGCAGTTTTCAACGTGACCTCTTCCTTATTCCATATATCCGTGATTTGCATTTTACCAATCAACACGACATCGAAGTGGCCAGTGCAGTTGCAATAATAATATATTTATATAAGCATTTTTACAACCGACCAGATCATGTAGACGGTCATACAAAAATCGAGACAACGGTCGAATGTATAACTGCACGTTATCTGCTTACTGTTAAAGCAGCGTACCGCAATCTCTAGATGGTTAGAATTCTGTACAGCTACTAATCTTACCACTGATGTTCTGATTTCTTTATCAATTTAATCTGAACAGCAAAATAAAACATGGTTGCAAACAATAGAAACTGTTCATTAGGCACTTCACTAACGATCAGAACTTCTAAAAACAATGAACCAAGAAACCCTGAGGCGGCAGCCGAAGGCGTTTCTTGTAAAAGATATTGTAGAAAAGTAAGTTACGCAGCGTATACTTGCGCACCACGTATGCTTCATTCGATGAAACATAGACATATCTTCCTTCTTAATTGAAAACTGTTTAACTAAGTGGTACAACTAAGTGTGGGCGGAGCGAATTATTAACTTCGTTTCCCACAGACTTCAATGTTAAAGCACATTAACCAAAAAAGCGTCCACGGTCCACGGATGCGCCCGAGCAATTTTTGATAGCGAAGTACCAACTAACAGAACAGGTATGACATCCGCATTCTGAAACCCCTGTTGCTTCGGTTATGCGATGCGCTATGTTGCTATGGAACTCAACAGAAAGACCATTACAGTAAATTACTAAAGCAGGGAACAGAAGGAGTAAAACATATGAGAATCTCTGAAACAACGCGCTTTTGCAATCCTGCATGCTCATGCTCCCCGGGCTCGGTGGACCACAGTCGTGCACACGCTCTGCGCCATCGCACGCAATGCCGGGGTGTACCGGACCTACCGGTCACAGCGAACGTCCGTTGAACTGTCGACACAGCAGTCATCTGGGCCGGTGTAGCACCACTTGCCGCTATAGTAGCGCTAACAGTAGCGCTTCCAGGCCTATTTCCGCGTCGCATCCTGTATATGCCATCAGTGCAACTTCCGGCGGATTCGCAGTATCTCGTACTACGGAAATCTTTTCGATTTTATACATGTGTTGTAGTATACAAAGCATCATGGACTCCATTACCATTCAATATCCTCGTTTATCCCATCCAGATGTCCCGCTATCAGCCGTGCCATATTGCGCAGCACAGGAACCAACGTGGCAAAAGGACTATTGTCCGTACTGCGGTTTATCAGGAAAGAAGTCCTGGATAGCGCAGGCATTGACATTATCGTCACCATTGGCTTGGGTCGCCATCACATCTGCGGTTCGAGATCAGCAGTAGCGAACACGCATAGCTTCCCGGAATTAATAAAATTCCAGTGAAACATGAGAATAAACATGTTAATTGTTTCCTTCTACTGATAAGCTGCTGATAATTGCTGTGTGGATGTGACGCTGGAGAAGGCTGGAGAAGCTGTGAGATGTTAGTTACGTCTAGACATATGGTAGACCCAGTTTTCCACCAGTTAGAATTTTTTCAGTTAACTGGGTCGTTGAGTGGCGATGTAAAAGTTTTGGCATTTTTCTGAATGTAGGCCCTGAAAACGTATAATATAGAGTATGCATGCATTACTTTGAATATGACATGCTCCATAATTCAGTGATTTAACTTAAAATCCTAAAAGTTTCCATGATGTTTGCCGCTCGGTCTGTTTGACATCATAATTTCCAAGTGATGCAGTAAACGAAGGATTAAATTTCAGGGAAGGTTCTGATACCAAGGAGTGTATGACTATGTACATTTCTTGTTACTGAAGAACGCTAGGTGTTTGTTGAGATCGTGCGGGTCTTCATTCGGCGTGCTCGAAGATCCATGAAGTTTTGACGTGCTAGTAATATTGTTTAGAAACGACAGAATTACGCTACTTTGGTAGCCTAATACTTCTTGAATTTGACTTTTTCATCCATTCCATAACTTGAGAATTCTGGTCAAGAACAAACGAAACGGCACATATTTTAAAAAAATGAAAAAAGCGAAACGCAGAGCGTGGAGGTGCAAGCAAGCTATAGTCGTTAGAAACGCCCCACGACGTTTCTAACGTCAATACAATTCGGGCATTTTTGCGCCCGAATTGAACGAACGGCTACAGTAGCAGGGATTATCACAGCACGCAAAACTCCACGCTCTCAATAAGGCGTGTTCAACTTAACAGCTTTTATGACCCAGCCGTTAGTACCGCCTACAGGTACTGCCGGACAGAAATCTCAGTAAAATGCAGACAGAGAGAAACATCACCCCTCGGCTAGTTATTTCAGTTAGCGTTGATGGGCAGGCCCACTAAAGCCGGACAGTGAGCATTTTTTCCATATTTTGCTTCCTTCCATATGATGGGTTGTCTGTTCCACAATTTTTAACTAGCTGAATAGGGAAAAGCTGTTCGCATGTTCTGCTCAACGAACCAAACCGGAAGGTTTACTTTTTTTCGTGAATTTTCGAAGTAATTGTTCTTCCAAAGTGGTCAAAGAGCAGAGTTGTGTACACTCCAACTTTACAACACTTTCTGGCTGAGCCATACTGCCTATTCAATTCTAGACATTAGTCTGAATCAACTATAAAACGTTCTCGTTACAAAACGGCGAGAGTACAAAAACTGAACAGGCAGACAACAGAGAAACTGAGCAGACAGACCGGTTTGTGGTGGAAGCCGAATCTGAAAACGTGCCGATTTAAACCACGATTGCCGCTGTATTCATATGCTACATGAAAGCAACAAGAGAACTGAAGAGATAAGGACGATATTAAACGGCATGTAAAAGTGGCTTTTTGTAATAACCGGCGAAAGGATGTTTAACTCATTCTGCATCAGAACAACGGCAGCCATGATTAAAATCGGCAAGTTTTCTATTGCCGATAACAGCACAAACCGGCCTGTCTGTTCGGTTACCCTGTTCTCTGCCTCTTCAGTTTTTCCGTACTCTCGCCGTTTTATAACGGGAACGTTTATAGTTGATTCAGACCACTAGCTGCAAAATATCTGATGCAGCGCAGCCGATAGCTAGTGATTAAGAGAACAATTGCGTTGTTTATTCTATGTACAATTTTACAGAGACAACACCAATTGTTCTCCTAGTTACCAGCAAGCGGCTGCGGTCCTGTAATATATGTGGCGGCATATTGCTTTATCGACACGACCGCTCACTAGGAGCCAAAACAACAACTGCATATCACATTAGCAAACAAGTCCGAATATCAACACGACAGTTGCCAAGTACGAGAATACGTTCCACTGCACTACAGAATCTCGCGATTATCGATACACCACAGGTCCACAAACTAATTTCAATTGCTCGCAGTAACTACAACGCCTTGTTTCCAATCCTTTATGTTTTCTCGCCGGTGGGAGCATTTGGTCTTGTTTTTGAGTGTTCTTACTTACATTTGATATTAGCGGTATCTGAGATTTTGGACTTTTCTCGTGATTTACGATTACAAACGTATAGTAACAACGTCAACTGCAGGCCCATCGGTTTAAGGAAATGGGGTACCGTGACAGCTGTACCAATGGTCGTTTTCGAGAATAATGCCGTTAAATAGCGCATTTCTTCTTCTACTCATATCTGATAAAAGTATGTCCCTAACTACTCCCGATGAATTAAAAACCACCCGAAAATAATGACACATTGTTGATTCTCATGACGAGAGGTCGGGCTAGTAAAAATTCCCCGCCTTCCTCATTTTGTGCAGCTAGTGGAGAATATCAACCAGCAGATCCAGAAAGGACCATGTTCTGGTTCGACTCCCACATCAGTCTACGCTATGTGTGTGGCAGAAGGCACGCATCAGAGTAAACATCCCTGCGGACAATAGCCGCTGCCTGCCCTGTGTCTGTTGTTCTCGCGCTTTTCTCAGTGCCCGGTACAGCGGGCCACTATCGCGGTCAGCTGCTGTACGCTTTCCGTTTCTCGGATGGCCTAACTTTAGACGACGGTTTCCAGCAATGGTTCATGTTAGCTTAAAAAATGCTTGAAAAATAGTTCCCTAGTGTTTACAAATCTGAAAAAATTCAGGACTGTAGAAAAAAGTTGTGCGAACAATTTGACACGAGCTTTTTCCGATCCATTCAGTGCAGTTATGTACATTGGCTGTAACGTAACTTCCGGTCGCTAAAATGTTGAATTCTAGAGCGCACAAAACCTCTTTTACTAGAAACGCCAACTGGTATTACTTGCAATAGTGCGAACATTGGATTGGCATAACTTTTATATTTTTAGCAATTTTCGTGTAATTTTGAAGCTTGATTTAAAATTTTGCACTTTCGACATACTGCAAACAATTATCAATAATTTTAAAGGTGCCATAACCAATTGCAGCATTCAAATATAAATCCAGTGGATCCAAAATAAACGTAAACTTTGCAGCATACAACAGTCAGCAATGATCTGAACGAAGATATCATAACTTTTTACTCCAGTCCCCTAACCGGAATGCTCCCACGAAAACGTTTCGTCCAACAGAGCCATTGATGTATAAATGGCATTATAATGCAGGAAACCACTAAAGATGCCCATTTCATGCCCACTTGCTACAGACAGTGGCAGGCGCCCGCCCTGTATTACTGAGGTAGATGCAAACCTAAACAGCCGGACATTCCTCTTTTGCGGCTGTGTGTAAACGTCCGCCTGATGGTACCCTTTTTCCATAATTGGGGTGGCAAACGCATTGGTCGTTATCGTTAGGAATGTTAGACAACGCCCCTAAACTTCGGACTTTTTGAATCTGGGCTTTATTTCCGAATTCAGACCGTTAGCCTCGATAGCAGTCCTTTCCTCAGCTCTTTTCATTTCTTCAGCCGAATTTCGACTTAGGGGGCTGTGCGAGGTTGTTGCAGCTGTCTTGTACGTATGAACTTGAAACTGAACCATTTCCGTTTAATACAAAGAGCCCTTACACATGCAGCATGTTGGTATAAAAGAAATCCGAAGTATGCAGAACAGAATGTTTTATTTATTTTTATTAGTATTATTATATAGACACCTTTATTCCTGTCAAAACGACATCACTGGCGTGCAACCACATGTACGCATTTCGAATTTACGTGTTAAAACAATCAATCGTGTTTCGCTCATTCGTTCGCGTCTTAATACTCGGCATAGCGCCCAAAACTGCTGCCGCATTGCCTTTAACAATAGCAACAGAAAAACGCTGTTTTGAAAATGATCCTGAACGGGGGTTACCAGATTTCTTGAAAAGTTTAGGACCTAAAAATTTAAACAGTTCCTTTGCCGAATCGCTAAAGACTCCCAGGGTTTCACAGGCGATAGGATAGAACTTGTACGTATTTATTGCTGTACCATAGTATTACATGCGTACACACGCACACCATTAGAAAAACAAAACCAAATTCAACTGAGAAGGAAGATTTCATCTAGCCCGACAGAATCTGGTACTGTACCGATAACACAAAGGGCATTCCCCTTCTGCTTTAACATGGACAATTTTTGCCGTAAAAATTCCTTCGAACGCGGTTCTCCTGTTACGGCGATGAGATCTCTTCCTATCTTGTCGACAATTCGTTTCGTGCCTTGTCCCCAAGTACCGTAGATTTCGAAAACTGCCGGCGTGAAGATGTACCGATTTTCCAGGAAAGCGTACTTCACGTACTTTCTTTGTTCTGCGAGTTCTGCTGCTGCGCCGGCCTTCTGGAAAGAACGGTCCACATACGAATTGCACAAGGTATCCACACAGGTCACATCGATCGAGAGCGGCTTCCCGCGCTCCCAAGCGGTGTAAGTGATCACGTCTGGCTTTTTTTTGGTTGTTATCTGCTTTTTCGAAGATTTCTCGAATTTTGTGATCTCCTCTTTTCATTTTCCAACTGTCGAGCCTGACGTAGTTATAATATGATTGTGTGACGAGACTACCGCCTGGTGACGGCGCTCGTCTGCTGACCGCCCGTGACGGCGTTTAGATGCCATAGTTGGCGCTGTGGTGCTGCAGCGTGGATGCCTGGCTGTGCACGACGCTGCTGGTTCTTCGGTTGCAGGATCCAGCTTGGTTTGCCAGATCCTGCATTAGTGTTCTGACGACTGATGCTCTGTGCACACCATTGTCCTAGGTCCCTGTGTTTTCCCTAGCAGTTTCCCGCTAGAGTGTTCTTCCCTTGTTTTGTGTTGCTCAGCGTCAGCAATAAATGGTCCTTTATTGCCCCAGCTGGCATTCTGTTTGGTTTTGTTTGTCAGACATAGCGCAGATAGATCGGGCACCTGTCTTCCCTTTTCAGGTTCGTCGACAGGGATTCACGTCTCTGTCTCATAGTGGCTCCTACAGGTGTTTCCAGCCAATCCGTATCAGCAGCGTAATAACAGCCACCGATTCAGAAGGACTGAGAAGTGGCAAATCGCCAAAACTAGGGGTATTTGCGCGCTCAAAACCCGGGCGTCGACAGTACTTCCCATTCCTGGAGCTATCCCATTCCTGTTGGACAATTTGGCCACAGGGACCAACGCCAACAGTTTCAGAAGGACCAGAGGGGATATCGGGACTATAAAAGTGCGAGGCAATACCCGCTGAGCACTTTGGCAGTCGGGGACCAACAGCGTACAGCGCCCATATCTACAGCATAGGAAAAGTTTCACAAGCGTCCCAACACCCGAAATGGCTTGGCTCGTCTATGTCAGCCCAAGAAACACCGACAGAGTAAGGAGAACACGTAGAGTCAGCGTCAGAGTGGGCAAAACCGGGTTTTGCCCACTTTGACGCTGACTCCACGTGTTCTCCACGGGCTTTGAAAACCCGTCCACTTTGTCACGGTAACCAGCGAGGAAGTAGGCCGCCCTCACCAGCGCCGACGACGCCAAGCACGCGCCCAAGTCCGGATCGCCGTCCCGAGTGAGCGTCCAAGTGGATTTGGCTCCCGCCACGTCTCAAAAGACCAGCTTACCGTGTTTTAGGTAGCGGCGTTAAGAAACAGGCTGGGATGCCAGTCGGACATCTTCGGGTAGACTCGGGCGCGAGGGCACATTTGTGTTCCACCAGGGCAAATCCCTGCCCATTTTTCCTTCCGCGCCTCTGCGCCCAAGCGTCGCACAAGGTTTCTGGTAGCTCCGCGAGTTTCCTGGTGAGATTCACAGCAATACTCGCTAAGAATCTCGCAGGAAAACCCACCAGAAGGAGAAGCAGGACAGCGCGAACAGGGACGCAATCAGGGGATCTGTGCCCGTTTTTCAACTTGTGTAAGGAGTTAGCGTGGAGAACGGGCGGTTTTGCGTCCTGAAGGAACAAACTCCTGCCCGATTTACCATTTTCGGAGAAGGAAACAGCTGAATTTGGGGGAAATGTGGGCAGTACCTTGCTCAATTTTTCCTGCTATTTGTGACGTCACGAGTGTTTGGGAAATTTTGGAAAAGAGTGCAGTGCGCAGAAGCTGCAATTTTCCTGCGCAATAACCGCTCAACCCCTTACCAAAAACTCGGACAGAATAACCGCGTCCAGTGCCCACTGTACAGCGTTACCGTCGGTTCAGTGACGGATTACATTACGGACCCGGACACCGGCAGGTATTGACTTCGTACAGGGTTGCCTGTACGTTCGGAACGAAGTCAACGACCTCAAGGTTGGTATAGGTAACTGACGTCACTAGTAAGCTGGGCTGCGCATAGTCACGTGATACTTTCGTATTTGTGCGCACCACCCCGCGCATAGCAGAAAATGCATATCTCGCACTGCGAACAGGCGATTTGATATATTCAGAAGTAGACGATCTGCAAAAGAAGAGATTTATTTTTTTGAAAATTTTTTGAACCGACGACGGGAGAAGATTTCCTGACCACGCTACATACGTTGGCGTCCTTCGAAACGGAGCACAGCAAGCCAATCGGAAGTGGATCGGTGACATTCAGCCGTATTGCACAGTTCCGGTGGTTGGTGAGCTAACTCCTGCTACGCAATACGCCACGTACGCAGTGGCCAACCCAAGAAATGTGCTGTATGTCTAGCAGGCTACGGGAAGTTCCCAGGCACCACGCGCACCGAGACCCGTGATGCAGCCGAGGTTCACGCAGCAGGCGCCCACAATACCTGCGGTGCAGCGTCCTGTTCAGCCTGCGGTACAGCAGTATCAGCAGCCGAACCCGGTGCAGTATCTGCAACAGGTCCCGACACAGATTCAGAGACCTCGGCCAACTAGTTGCTAGGAGGAAAAGCTCCGACGTCGTGCAGAGCGCCAAGCTAAATGGTGCAACCTGTGCGAGATAGTTGGACACGTCGACCAGGATTGTTGGTACGTCAACCATCCGACGGAACAGACCCTTCAGTACATAGCTTGTCAACAGGCTATGCAACAACAGGGAGGTTCGGCACAGATGCCCCAAGCACCACAGCCGTATCCGTCGGGAAACCAATACTCGCGTGGTCCTGGCTACCGCGTTCGAGGCCGCGGAGGTCAAAGCCGTGAAGGTCCAGGCGCCGGTCGTGGAGGGTACCGAGGTGGATATGTGGGTACTACCCAGCATGGGACACCACCCTCACATGACCAGGCAGCACAAATCGGATATCAACAGCAAGTGACTGGGTATCAGCAGGCGTATCAGCCTGTCCCTCAAGCACAACGGGGAGGTCTTGCCCAGAGTCTCCAGGCGTCTCAGGGCCAGCCACAACCACCAAAACAGCAACCGGTACGACCGCGATAACAGCAGCCAGCTGTCCAGCAAATGGCACCACCACAGCAGCCATATGTCAATATGGCATATGTACAGCCGGGTTATGGTTGCCAGCAGTCGTATGTACTGGCTTCGATGCAACAGCAATGCGGACGGTTACGGATGTATCAGTCACAATCGCCGTAACAACTGCAGTATCGGAACCACCGCGCGGATATGGCCAAGGTTCACCGACTGTCCGGAGTCGTCGAACCAGAGACAGAGACTCGGATTCGAGCTCGGACTTTAACACGGACTCGGACTGGCGGAGGTGTCGGACGCATGAGCGTGACGATGACGAGATCGGGATGGAGAGACAACTAAAAAACCCCCAGGGGCAGTGAGCGGAGGCTACACTGATCCTGTCTCACAAAAATTGGCAGACCCTTCAGACCTTCCGAGGAAACCACCTGATCCTCGGAAACCCCCGAAGAAGAAACAGAAGAAGGATTCAGAGCTCCCAAAACCCGGGACGCCTTTGAAATACATTCTAAGACCAACACCTGAAGTTCCAAACGCAAGGAAGTGTCAGAACCCCGACATGTACCCGATGTATGTTCATCCCAGGACGGCCCAATGTATTGATGAGAGCCTAGGAAAAGAACAGCTGAACAGATGGCAGCAGAAACGCACATGGTGGTTATAGGCAACAGTATATCGACAACGTCACTCCCGTTGCGCATAGAGCCAAGCATCATGTCGATCGGACTGGACGGTCCGGAACCGAACATCCTTAAGGCACTACCCCACAGTGTCACGGTAAATAAGGAGATCCAGACTACAGCGATAATCGACACGGGTGCTGAAACGTCTCTCATCTCACAGCGATTCAGCCGAACGAACTTTATCTCAACCAAGCTACTTCAGAAACCCTTGAAGGGGTTGGGTTGGAGCAGCACTAACAAACTTCGCTGACGCCTATGTGGAGTTGAAGGGCATAGTCACCCGCCGCAAGATGTACGTCAAGGCAGCAAATGACGACCTGGCGTTTCTCCTGGGAAGCAATTTTCTCGCCCAGAAACTGTTCACCGTCGCCGGAGGAAAACTCACGGATTTCCGCAACCTATCGGAAGTGAAAGTAGCGACTACCACCAAGCAAAACGTGCGCGATACCCGGGTGCCGGATGCAAAGGTGATGCAGGTTAACCCGGTATAGCGGAAGGCAGCTGCTGGTACACCGTTTACAGAGGAACAAGCACGAAAAAAGCTGGAACCTATCAAGAACAAGGTCAACCCGTATACCCCAGTCTGTGAACTCACGTCGGCATATGAAACGTACCTGAAAGGTCTCCGGAGGTTGCTCACGTATATCCGGGACACGAACGCGCAAGGATTGGCCGAGACAGCCAATGCCTTGGACATCTGGGATCTCCAGCAAGCCCAGGCATTAAATGACAAGATGTATGAACAGCGTGGAGAAAACGCTTTGTTCATGGATGTAGTAGAAGAACGGCGCAAAGAACTGCTTCAGTACTACGTCGTCGCTAGCCTCCCACCACCGACACTGCTGCAGCATACAGTGAAGCGCATGCAGGAAGAGTGTGTAGGGGACATGATTCGTTTCACAGCGGAACTTCAGGCGGAACAAGCAGAAAGCGAGCAAGTCTAAAACAGCCGAGCTCTTAGTGTGAACGAAGATAGAAAGAAGGAATGGCAGAAGATCACTGACGAACTCACAAGGAATTGAAAGATCGTTAGCCACGCCTGATAGACTTGGTCTGCAGATAGACAATACCCAGTCTATCCCGGATTACAAGCTAAAGGCGGAAATCGAGGCTAAGCAAAAGGAAGATCGGAAGAAGAACGCCAAAACCCCAACACAGCCTACAAAGCGAACGGTTGCCAAAGATGCCGTACGCTGGTTCGAGACTGACAATATCCAGCCTAATCCTGAAGCCAATGATTCAGGGGCGGATGTCAGACAAGCTTTTTGAAGACGAAAGGGAGATCTCGCTCTCCGGAAGAAGAAATTCAAGCCTAAGATAACAGGCGAGAGTCAGCAGTCGGATGAGGATACATGCCTTGACCCGTGCGACAGTCCAGATTCAGGGATTGATAGCGAAGATTGTGCATGGATCAACCAGATCAGTTTAGTGACCGAAGAGGAAGCCCGATCAGCTACCCGGCAGAAACTGACCAAGGTCTAAGCCACGAACCGCTTCATCTTGAACTCAAACGAATTCACGTGGATCGAAGTGGGCACCACACAGCTTCCCAATGAACCCGAAGCGCAGTACAAGTTCTCACACACTCCGGCATTGTACTCTGCGATTGAATTAAATCCAGTGGAAGGCCTCGTCATCCCTGAACAATTAAATGCTGAAGAAATGGTTAGCAACTACGGGAGCCAGCTCCGTATCATCAAACGTGGTGCCTTCGTGGGTATCTTGGATACCTACGAAGAGATGGAAATGCCAGTGACAGCATCAGTGGAGGTCGTAGATATGACACCAGAGGAAAAAGCGGAGTTCGAAGTAATTATTAAGCGGTTTAACGACAGCCAAGAACTGACGGATGCGCAGAAAGCGCAGGTTCACGCTTTCTTCTGGAAGTATCCCGCGGTGGCGTCTACGTCATTGCGGTCTTATGGTCAAGTCACCACCGCACTGCATCACATTGATACGGGTGATTCTACCCCAATCAAGTGCGTTCCTGCGAGAACATCGTGGAGAGGATGCAGGCTCATAAACCAACACGTACAAGAGATGTTTGAGAAAAGAATCATCCGATACAGCAATTATCCGATACATCATCCGGTAGCAAAAGGCGGCCTTGGGATTAAGCAGTTGGCGGAGCTGGCATTACCGGCGTACATTTCGTCGGTGTATGCTACAGCAGGTACGGTTTCCACAATACTGCCAGAAGCGGATATACCTTTGATGGTGGATGTCCCAGTAAAAGAGTGGGCGGAAAAGACGGAGGCAGGTGTACCAGAAGGCGCTGGTCGGTGTGTTCAGAAGGCGTGGGATTTGCCATTGGCGGAGAAGATTTTTTCAAATTTATTGCAGTCTTCAGAAGCCAAGGACAGAGCCCGCTTACTAGCCGTATCAACTGGATATGCTGGAGCCTGGTTACACGCACTCCCCGTTACGCAGTTCGGAACTCATTTGGAAGACGATGAACTACGGATCGCCGTTGGCTTGAGAATTGGCCTTCCGGTCTGCGAAGCACACACATGTAGATGCGGCAGACCTGTGGGAAGTGATGGGCATCATGGATTGAGTTGTAAGAGGAGCGCTGGCAGGAGATCGAGACATGATCGGATAAATGACAAGATCACAAGAACTGCAACTACGGCACAGTATCATGCGGTAAAGGAACCACCGGGACTAATTCGTCAGAATGGGAAACGCCCAGACGGTATGACAAGAGTGCCGGTCACCGGCGGAAAGAATGCGGTTTACGATGTAACGGTTGTGGACACTGTGGCGGCAACGTACATCGCGGACACATCGGAAAGAGCAGGAGCTGCGGCGGCAACGGCAGAAGCGAAAAAGAGGCGCAAATATGCAGAATTCAGCAAGCAGTACGAGTTTGTACCACTGGCGTTCGAGACTTTCGGAACGTGGGGAATGGACGCAGTGATATTTTTGAAAAAGATTGGACGCCGCTTGAATGATGTTTTGGATAATAAGAGAGCATGTTGTTTTTTCTTCCAGAATATTAG
>JAQGAU010002770.1:0-14645 GCA_034698045.1 Paramacrobiotus richtersi
CCCACAGCCGAGCCAGCCAGGTGTAACTCGGTCGCTGCGATAACAGGTCCGCAGCTCAGGCCGACACCGAACGGCAGTGCTTGGTGAGCACGGCTTTTAGCCCATTCCGCCAGATCCTTTAACGCGCAGCACGAGCAGTCCGCGTTTTCCGGGCAAAATACATTATTTTCCAGAGCAATAACGACACGCTGCGTCACATTGGAAAGGGTGTCCAAGACCTCCTTCGGTATGGTCGTTAGTTCGTTTCTCCTTAGATCGGCGACTATAAACGCAGACAGTTCGAACGCCGGATAAGAGCGGAAAATCTTCTGCAGCCGAGGAAGCTGACCGCGTAAGAAGATTCTTTCCTACAGAGGACCAGTCGTACATTTTATCCCTTTTTTTTGCACTTCATTTAGTTATTTGGCTTGATTACCATTTGTACATTTAGCGAAGCAGTCAATCAAGTAATCATTTTATAAAAGTTCACAGAAAGATATGGAAGAAACTTACCAAGCTCGATGCGATCGGCCGCAGAGCACCCCAATCAAACGAAGTCAGCGCGTTCTCCATGAGATACAATTTAGCGAGCGGCGGTGTGCTACCGACATCCACTATTTCAGAGAAAGTTTCGGATGAAACCTCCCGATTCCCGTTATTGACTAACCAAAGTGTCTGCAAGCGTTTGTATCCTGCGAAGCATTTGGGCTCCAGTTTTTTGATTTTGGATTTTTAAATTTCTAATTTCGTCAGTTGTTCCTTGACGTTATCGAGAAGTCCAGTAAAGACTTTGAATTCGATGTCTCCTCCGTTTCGGGTGCGGAATCCTTGGAAAGCCACTGCTTTCAGTGATGCGAGGCTGGAAGGGTAGGGCTTCGTGGCAGGCTCTATTGTGTTGCAGTAGAAACCATAATTTTGTGGAGAGCATCCCAGGTTTATTACTGTGACACTGGCAGGAATTAAGGCAACGCTGAAGTTGCCGGGCAGATCAACATTACCACAAGACAACGCGTCGCTGGCATAAGTGCAGTTCGGATTTGGTAAGTTGTCTGCTGAGCTCGGGCAAGTATGCATAATCAGAAACAGGGCCGTAGATATAACTGGCACGAGACACATGCTGGAACCGGTGGGCTACGGAACCGCGCAATATGTCTAGAAAAAAAACCAGTGGCTGCGTGTTTTATTTGGCACTGGGTTGTTCCGAATGAAAAGAAAAATCAGGCGCTCAAGCAACGTTTCCGGTTCCCTTATTACTCATACAGTAGCTTTCAGCGAAGTTAGTGCTTCTGAGATTGTGCTGGGTAGTGGGTTAGAAATGCCCGATCGATTAACACTCGTTCACGCAATCTGAAGTGGCAATCGATGAAAAACAACCTTTTGTCTTTATTAAACCGAGGCCAGTGTAATCCTGGAACCATCGCTCCCAGGGGTGTTTATTGGAAATGTCTCGAAGGCCATCTTTGTACTTGACAAACAACCAGTTCTTTCGGTAAAACAGCTGAGTTGCTCCGATTTTCACACGTTGTCTGGTCCGAAACGAGCGGCCTTTGTTATCCAGAACCGCAATCAGTCATACATGGCAACTGCTGGCTTTATCAGCAGACAGTTTTCCCTTGTGGCTCGGTCGTCTCTAACAAAAATTGTCTGCAATTAATCTGGGCAAAATCCGTGTCGAATAGGAAAACCCATTCACTGCTCAGAGTTGCAAGGTACATAGTGCAACACTGCTACCGGCTTTATCGCTCTTCTACAAATTACGTTTTGGTGTTCCAGAAAGAAGGGTGGCAGGGCCATGTGACGCAGTCTCGTTTCAGCAGACGCGTGGCCACATAAAAGCGCGCAACAACTTTTCGAACTATGCCATCTAGATTCAGCTTTCGCAACTTGCATGAACTGGACCGAAAGGCGAAAACCATTGTTAGACCTCGATAGCCAAGTACGTGCACGGAGTATACTTGCGTGTTAACAGCATGTTGTGATTTGCATGATGCCCAGTGGGAGTTCAGGAAACCCTAAAATTACCAGTTGAATCAACGGTACGGTATAGGATGCACCGCAGTCCGGATGTGGTAGACCTGGCACCGAGCTCATGCAACTGCGTCATTTCAGCATTAAGGCGTTCGCTATGACTGGTAACACAGTATGACATCTAGTATGCGGGGGAAAAAATTCTTATTATTGCTTGATCGTAGCTGCAGATGGAGTTAGTTGCCCATTGGTATTATTTAGACATGTCCAACCAGAATAACATCTGAAAAATGATAATGCTGAATTGTTCTCTGTGAAACCTCCTCATGCTCCTAGTAAGGCTGGGCAACCAGATAGCAAGCAGCAAGAATGCTAGAGACTGTAAGCAGCGGTGCGACTATAATAACAATCAGCCAAAATAGTCTGTTCTTCTTTCAACACGTTCTAGCTTATGGTACCGTCACCACTAAATAAACTGTTCCTAGTATGTTGAGTTAACGCTAATGCGTTAATTTGGATTAACGCTTTCGAACGAACCGCACTGATTTGCCGCTTTGGGATACCGGGGCAAGTAATCGGTTACTGGGCAATGTCCGAACGGTACAAAGTTAGCCGCTGGTCACCCAGCACTTCGATACAAGCCGCGCCGGACACCCTTTTATTGAAATCCGGGCACATGAAAACAGAGAAACCACGCACAGAAAGAAATGCAATGTCCTAACGGAGCACTGAAGGGCGTCCGCTGGTTGCGTAGAAAGAGACAAATTGCACACCGGAAGACCATAATGTATACAACGAGAAAATGTAGACTCGTGAACAACAGGACCAGTAAATAAGGGAGGGGGGGAGGGCTGTGCAAAATTTTTGAGCTCTTCCAAGTTAAACAATTTGCAAGTGTACTAATTATTGATTAAACAGTGATAAGGAACCCATACGTCATGAAGTGGTCTTCGTTGCCAAGCAGTGCTTGCCACACATAGCGGTTCGTTCTGCGTAACAACATTTAGCGCTTTTGTGCTAAATCCTTTTAACGCTTTCGAACCAACCGCACTGATCTGCCGCTTTGGGATACCGGGGCAAGTAATCGGTTACTGGGCAGTGTCCGAACGGTGCAAAGTTAGCCGCTGGTCACCCAGCACTTCGATACAAGCCGCGCCGGACACCCCCAAAGCGGAACGCCAGCCCCAACTGCGCGGAAAGGAAACCCGGGAGAAAAGAAACAGTGTAGCGAAATAATGTGGGAAACCAAATCTGCACATTCACACAACCAGCACTTACGCATGTGATATCAACAAAATAAAAAAAAAACGATAATGGGCGTAGGTGAACCACGAGGCCGCGTGAACTGGGGAATCCGTATTGTGACTGCGATTATAGGAACGGATCCCGAGGAGACAATGCAGGATTAGTCGGATCCTGGCAGAGGCCGATAATATGCAGAATGTAAACGACAGTCGATGAACCTTAAAAACACAGATTAACAATGCGCATACACAGATAACATTTTTTTTTGGTAACCACATAATTTTAGGTATTTCCCTACATATTTTATGGGACTGCATAATATATTTGCAATAAGTGTATATGAAACATTCAGGAAAATTACTGCAGCATCAAAATGCAGAGGCGTAATAAGGAGACAGATATTAGATATGCATGCAAAAAGTGGATCGCATACTGTAGTATGTTAGTAATATAACGATATATCAGATTTCGGCGTATTTTATCAATTGAAAAAGATTTAATTAACAAATAAGATTAATATCCAATGTTGTACTGATCCGATATGATTAGCTGTCGCAGGGTATATGTACTGGCGAGTTGTTAACAATTGTGCATTAAACTTGTGAGTAAATTGTTGAGTAGGGATCTGAGCACAAGAAAGTGAAAAACAGCTGCACTGAAAGAGGAGACCGGGGAGTGGAAACGAGTAACTATGACGTGATCAATAGTTATTTTCCTTCTGCTTCGTATGTTGGAGCGTACATTTGTTTGACAGTCAAAAAATTTTAACATCAGCGAACGGTCACAAAATATCTTTAGTAATAAGTACAGAAGCATACTACAATACAGACAATGATAAGTATTATAACCGTAACCATTTGGAAAATATACAGGTCATAAGCCGATAATATGAAACTGGGATATAAAAAAGATAATAAGAATTACTAACAGTCAACAAGCAATAGTTAATGAGTCAGTGGTCAGCCCAAATTGTTAACGACACATTTGCTGGCAGCGTCTAGAAGTACAAATTAAGTCAATAAAACAATGATCATTTATTTATTTCTTCTAATTTTATCAGTTAATTTTTTATTTATGTTGATTAATAAAACAAATAAATTGATAAATGAATCAAGTTGTGCAAAATTTTTGAGCTCTTCCAAGTTAGACAATTTGCAAGTGTACTATCAATTAAACAGTGATAAGGAACCCATACGTCATGAAGTGGTCTTCGTTGCCAAGCAGTGCTTGCCAGACATAGCGGTTCGTTCTGCGTCAACAACATTTAGCGTTTTTGCGCTAAATCCTTTTAGTGCCGTTCGGGTGGCGCCGGTTATGAGGTCTCTCAGAGTTCGCGCACTTCCAGATTAAAATGGAAAAACGGCTCATTTTTCATGTCTTCCATATTTTCGTAAAAATGGAAATGAAAGGGGAAAATCAAAACTGGGGCCCTTTGCAGATTTCGTTCGTAGTTAACAGTCGGCTTCGCGCAAAACCATACATAACCTGTAAGACGAAGAGGCAGATTTTTCTACAGATTGTACATTTAGGATGTCTGCTGTTCAGTGCGGTATCTAGCGTTAGTCAAGTCTTTTGCTTTTTATATTAACTGAAATGTAACAGCACTTGCAGTCCGGCAGCATTGAAAACTTAACTGCGTTTCGCGTTGGAAACTTCTTTATGCCGCTATCCACAAGAACAAAGTTAATAACGGTTCTGCTTAAAATCCTGCAAGATATTTCATGGACACTGGGTTAGCAGGTTAGTAAGAGCCTTCGGCAAGGCCCAAATGGAAGGATCCACTTCTAAACGTTCCGTCCGATTACTCGGTCCGCATTCCAGACTGACACTGAAGTATACTCGTTGCTCATTTTGACTTTTAGCCCAAACCGCCAGATCCTTCAAATCACAGCATGAGCAGTCCGGGTTTTCAGGACAGAGCCTGTTACCATACAAAGCAACCGCTCCGGAAATGGTTACCAGAACGTCCATTGGTATGGTCGTTAGCCGGTTCCTCCAGAGGCTGATATGACGGCTAGCTGGCAGCGTGAATGGCGCAGTACTGCGGAAGATCTTCTCCAGACCAGGGTGCTGACTATCCAAGAAAATTCTTTGCTGAAAAAAAAACCACAATATCATCTTCGTTGTTTACTTTTTATCCGCACTTAGTTATTGGGCTTCACGGTGCTTGCTTCATTTTGGTTTGTAATCAAGTCGAAAAGCAAAGCCCATTAAAGCACACGCTAAAGCGAAAGGTCACTTAGACAATTACCAGCTTTGCTGCGATCGGCTGAAGGGTACCCCAGTCAAATGATGTCATCGCGTTTTTATCCAGCGTCAGTTCAACAAGCGGGGCAGCAGCGCCGGCATCTCCCATTTCAAAGAAAGATTCTGCTGAAATTTCGCGAATCCCGTTTCCGGCTAGCCCAAGTTCTTCCAACAGTCTGTATCCCTTGAAGCATCTAGATTCCAGTTTTCCGATTTTGGATTCGTAAATGTACAGTTCTTTCAGTTGGCCCTTGGCGTTCTCAAGCAGGGTGTTAAATACCGCAAAGTCAATGTCACCTCCCCGTTTAGCACGAAATCTTCTGAAATACGCTTTTCTCAGAATAGCTGGGCTGAATGGGAAAGGCTTAGCACCATCTCCAAGCACGTTGCAGTAAAATCCATAAGGGCGTGAAAAACATTCTGCTCCAAGGTGGATTTCTGTCACGTTTGTAGGAAATAAGGCAACGCTGAAATTGCCGGGTATATTGACATCATCACAACGCAGAGCTTTGCTGAGATAAGTGCATTTCGGATTCGGCAGACCCTCTGCCAAGACCAAACAAGTGCGCAATGCCAGAAACAAGAAAACAGATAAAAATGAAAATAGAGGCATGGTTGTGCCGGTATGCAACTGAACAGCGCAAAAGGCTTACTCATGAAAAGACAATCAGCGGCTGCTTATTTAAACGGCACTGACTTGATCTGACGGATTACTACAAAAGAGAAGCTAAAAGCAGAGCTGTTTTATACGGCTGCCCGGCTGTTACATGCGACTATGACAACATTTGTTCGCGGAAATAAGCTGGTACTTCTCGGTAACACACTCTGCATTAACAACTAAACATGTTTTGATTTTGTTTTTCTTGACAGTTGCCGTGTTGATACCGTTGCTTTCGACACATTTTAAGCAGAAATGTAGCCAAAGTCCATCTACAGATCTAACAAACAAGCACAAGGGGTCTGTTATGTAATAAAAATCAGTCCTTCGTCCGACTTGATATGTTGTTAGGTTTGAACGACGAATTCGCTGGTGACATGTTGTTATGGCGATATCTGTAACTGCAATCAACAAAAACAGTGCATTTTTTTGTCTTTCTGATGCGCTCTCGCGTTTAGTACCGTCGTCGTCAACAGACTATCCGCGATATCTTAAGGCAGAGTCCATAAAATCCGATAAACATCGGCACGAAGAAAGGCCCATACAAATACGTACAGTAAATACGGTACATACTTGTAAAAGTAAGATACAACACCGGCCAGCAAGCAGTTGGCGTCATCGCTGTAATGAATCAGCTCGTCTGTCTGTGCACACACATCTCATCAGCAAATTTTCATTTTGTATGGTTCAACGTTTAACCGTAAGTGGCTAAGCATGCACACATATGGCAAACTAATTAGCATCAACTAGGTAAATTATTGGCAAGGTTGTTGATTCACGCTTTTGTAATATCGCATCCTAGTGAGGACGCTTTACTAGAACATTAATTACTAGTCCCCTACCATCATGTCTTTGCCCATCAGGGCTTGCGGTCCTACACGTTTACTTTGATTAGGATTTCCACCGCATTACAGTGTACAACGACTCAGTGATCAGTGATCACACTGTTTGGCTCAGTATGGCTACCACGTCTAGTTTTACTGTTGTTGCCAGACTATCCATGATCAGTTATTGCTGTAGGCGGTATTATCCTAATGAGATACACAGTGCTTACCGGGCGAGAACTGCATACAAGACATTAATATAGTTATTTCGTCATATGTCAGAAGAAGCCGTAACATATGGCGCGCTGCCGAGCATTCATAAGATTATGTAAACACATCCTTCGTTATTGAATGAAAAAAACAAAACAAATGAGGCACTTGCAATCAGTCAACAGAAACAAAAAACTCTTGGTGAAGTTCCTTCTATCGCTTAGGCCAAATGCTCCTTAGCAGCTCCACCCAAAACGATGCAATGCAGATCAGGGGCACTGGCTCAGTAAGCTAGCAAGACCCTCTGGTAAATCCCAAAGCGAAGGGTTCACTTCTACATGTTCCGTCTGGTTAATTCGTCCGCATTCCAGACCAACAGTAACTCGTTGCTGCCTTTTAGCCCACTGCGCCAGATCCTTTAACGCACAGCAGGAGCAGTCAGGATTCTCGTAACAAAAACTGTTCCCTTGCAGAAAGAGGCTATGGTGCTCAGTCCCACCGGAAATGGTTTCCAAAACTTGCTTCGGTACGGTAGTTAGGTTGTTATGCCGTAGGTTGATGTCGCGGCAGGCAGGCAGTGTGAACGGCGCAGAACTTGAAAGATTCTGTGCAGACCGGGACGCTGCTCTTGAAGATCGGTTCTTCGCTATAAAAAAAAACAAACAATCAAAATGAAATAAAGCTCAGGATGTCGAAGTTTGTAACTAAATGGGAAAAGAAGACCACGAAATAATTACCAAGCTCTGTGCGATTGTTCGTAGTGCACCCCAGTCGAAAGACGTGTCCCTGCCATACACCATGTCAACGCGGTCGCGTTAATGTGTGCAGTAAATGCAGCTCCCCGGGCTATAGCGAAATCGACCACGACAGTCACGCCGGGAGCAGCCAGTGAAAGCATGCAGAAGACCGGCAGCGGTCCAGTTGCCACTGTGCACCCAGCCTCTGCGCAGCGATCCCTGCCATACACCATGTCAAAGCGGTCGCGTTCATGCGTGTAGAGAATGCAGTTCCCCGGCGATGGGGCAGCTGACCACGACAACAATACCGTTAGTAATTCAAGCCAACCCTGCCCTATGGACAGACGCTCACCGCTATCGCAGCACACGCTTTTGGACTATCGGTTTGGTTTGTCTGGGGTTGTTTGGGGTTTGTTCGGGGGTCTGTAGTTGTGCGGTAGAAACCGGGCACTGTCCGCTCACGACTTCCGATAGGCGGCAAGGCGCAGGTCATCGACCAGCCGAAGTTGCATATGGCCGCATCAGTCGGGACACCGGTTTCGAACCAGCAGCTATAACCCGTGTTGTGTTTACGCGACGATCAGAGACCAGGGAAGAAGGCAACAACTGAAAAGAGTTAGCAGTTTACGCGGTATTACAAGCTAATCAAATGAATATTTCGTTACTGCGTTTGTATATTTCATTTCACATTTCCAAGCCAGTAGTCAAATGCATGACTTATTCAAGGCAAGTAGTGGTCACAGAGCACCACGCTAACAGATACGAACACAGTACAAAATCTAATGGGACATATCACATGAAGATTTAAGCAAGCAACGCTAAACCAATACAACATCAGCACTGTTAACTTTGCTGTAGTTTAAAGGGGCTGTACATAGATGTTACGAGAGCACATGAGTTCAGACTCGAGGCTTTACGAAGAATGCTATTCCACGGGCTAGAGTTCCACTGTCGATCCGCCATCCAGGATTTATCTGGATTTCCGCACGATGCTTTTTAGTGGCACGTATGGCGGCAGAACGGATGGTTTGGCCTCACGCCAAACCATCCGTTCGCGTGCACAGTCCAACACCGGATACCGATTCACTCTGCGTTGCGACTGGTTTGCGAACTGGCAAGGCAATAAGCGTCGAAGAAACACACACGCCACTGAGTGCGGCCAGCGCTGATGCTGACTGGTACCCACCTGTGATGGTGTCGTATGTAATGTCATAACCTTTGACATGGTTGCATTGTGTACATGGGTTCGATCTGATTAGTCACTTAGTCAAGTATTACAGCGCGCGCAGTAAAGATCTAATCCGTCACATAACTAGCGTGAAGGTGTTTTGACTCATTTGGTGAAGGTGTTTTGACTCATTTGGGGCTCCCTAAAGAAAGTACGTTTGTATTGTAGCGGTAGGAATCCTTCTGATTGGTAACAGCTCAACTGGAAATGGTTAGACCAACCTTCTGATGACTAATGCATCTATATTGAGAGGAACCTGTTAAATTTTGAGAACTAACTTCAGTCTTGGCTATCCCCAGTGTCTGTAATCTGGTTCTTGCTTAGCGTGCTAATAAACGTGCTGCCCGCAACCTGCGGATGTCGACTTACCGTGTACTACGTGTAGCAGATCTACAACGTGTGTAGCCGCAACGTGTGTAGCCGCTTCGTCGCGGTTATCGTGCCGAATGTGCTCTATGACGTGTGCCAGACTCAAGCTGTGTTACGCACTTCCGCTCGTTATAAGAACTGACCATCGACTGCATTAGAACAGCCGTAATTCAGAATCACCACCATCATTGTGAATCGTGGTAAGGCGAATAGCCACTCCACTAGGGATAGTGAAAAGCTATCACTTTAGTATAATGACGACTCCGACAAGGTCCGGTGAGAGCGGGGGATCAGGCCTGCTCAAATTCGAGCCTTGAACCATGAACTGGAGGTCGTGGCAGGTCAGGTATGGGAACTATGTGAAGTTCAAAAAGATCTCCGAGGGGGACGAACAGAAGTCGCTCCTTTTGGATTCATTCGGGGTTGAGGCCTTGGAAATGCTACACTCCATGTGTCTGCCGAAAGATCCCGACGAGCAATCGCAGTCGCAGATCGTCGACAAGCTCGAGCATGCGCGCATCAACCGAGTATGCGAACTATTTTAAGTTATATCAAGATCCTGGCGAGACCCTGCTCGATATTTCCAACGAGCTTCGCAGGAAGGCAATCATCTGCGCCTTTCCTGCCGATCAGCTGGAAAAGAATATGTCAGCGGTGTTCCTAAATGGAGTCACCAGCGACGCGACGAGAGAGCATCACCAGTCCAAGGAGTCAAGGAGTATACACCATAGCCTGGAGAAAGCACTGGAACTCGCGGAACAGTTCGAACAGCGGCGCAGTACGCAACGCGGTCAGCCAGTGCCGGAGTTGGCTAGGATTGGTGGTGGGCAAAGACGTGGAGGTGGGAATCGGAACCGAGGAGATTGCCGAGGTGGAGGTCAAGGGCGTGGCACTCAGCAAGGCCGAAACGCACCAACGAACGGAGACCAGTTTACGGGATGTGGTTCGACCGCTCATGCTCGTGCTGCATGCTGGGCGAAAGACCAGGAATGCCGAAACTGCGGTAAGAAGGGCCATGTCGCCCAAGTATGTAGAGCGCCACAGCGTACCGAACAGCGAAGACCAGAGGCACGGCGAAGACCAGTGGATAACCATCCGAAGTAAACTCAATTTCTGTAGCGTATTGCTCACCCCACGAGCTTGCACATCCGCTCGCTGCAAATAACATAGGATCCTCGGGAAATCCCAAACCCGGTTATCCGGACTCGTACAGTTATTCCCCCATTGCATATCCAGCTACCAACCTTTGAGTAACACCCCAAAGCAGCCGCACCAAAAAAACGATGGAGTATCCGGATAGTAATTTGGACGGTTGACGTGTGGACGCAGAATGAAGAATTAGGAAGTCAGCAACTTGGCATGCCTATATGTGCTTGCACTGCCGAACCACGCTGCCGGTATGAGGAAGACTGGCGGCAAGCTTTGTTTGTCAGATTGTAATACAGCTAGGATATGAGTCTACAGCTAGGATATGAGTCTACTCCCATGACAGCATATTCGGACTGCGCAGTCGTTTAATCTCCTCAACGGATGCCAAAATGTGGACGGCTGGAACCAGAGAAGAATTGTCCTTTGCTATCCTGTACATTTCAAACGTTAGTTGATCTACGCATGGATAGTGGTCGGTTGCATAGGTCTATAGCGCTGACGTGTCTACAGTGCAGTAAAAACAACAGCAATAATCCAGCGGAAAAAAACATCTTTGCGCACCAGACCAGCAACGGATAACGCGAATTGACATTTTTTGCGTAGCTAGAATCAAATCTAGTAATATAGCTTAGTCACAATGGCTGATGTGACCGCAGATGACATTATTGCGCAGCGTTATACCGACCCAGTCCATCGTACCGGACAAGGTGTCCAGGACCTCCTTCGGTACGGTCCTTAGTTGGTTTCCACTTAGAGCGACGTAGAAGAATGCCGGCAATGCAAATGTCGAAGATTTGATGATGATCGTCTGCAGGCCGGAACGCTGGCGGTGTAGCACGATGCTTTTCTACAGAACAAACACCGGATCATCATCGTTTTTTCCCCTTCTGTTTCGGCACTTAGGTTGGTTGTTTGGCTTAGTTGTCACTCCTACATTTATTTAAGCGGTCAGTCAAGGGGTCAGCTTGCTATGAAGTAGTTAGTAGATGTTCACTGAATGGTATGGCAAAAACATAGTCACCAAGCTTCCTGCGATCGGCCGCAGTACACGCCAATCAAATGACGTCATCGCGTTCTCTTCCAGACATATTCGGGATAGCTGCGGCGCGGTACCGACATCCACCATTTCTGTGAACTTTTCTGGTGAAACTTCTCGGATCCCGTTCCTACTTAGCCAAGTGTGGGCAGTCGTTTGTATCCTGTGAAGCATTTTGGCTCCAGTTTATTGAGTTTGCGTTCCGAAATCTATATGTCTCCCAGTTGTCCTTTGACGTTAACGAGGAGTCCATTAAAGGCTTTAAACTCGAACTCTTCTCCGCGTCTGGTGCGGAATCCTCTGAGAAAAAAGTTCTTCAGTGATACGAGGCTAGAAGGGAACGGCTCTGCGTCATTCGCTAGCACGCACTGGTGGGCAGGATAATTGTCTGAACATTCTATTCCCCGGCTGATTACTATCGCACGGGCAGGAATTAACGCAACGCTGAAGTTGCCGAGCATATCAACCTTATTATTGGACAAAAATGTGCTTCCCCCATACGAACAGCTCGGACTGGGCACGTTAGCCCTAGCGCGATCAACCGTGCGTGCACTATTGCACTAACGCACGAAAAGCTGACGGCATGCGAAATAGTCTTGCATAGGAAAAGCATTGAAAACCCGCAAACTTTGTGTGCTTCTAGACAAGTTCTAGTAATGCACAAGCAAACGTCACAGCACTGATACTGTAATATCGGCTGTAATTTGCTCTTTAAGTAATGCGGAAAGTGTAAAGCGTTCAAGGGAGCCAGGAACGAAACATTGGACGTCGTGCTAGGAAGCATATTTTCCACACGGGGACGAGACGAAGTGCTTATGAAAGTGGCGGAATCAACTTCGCCTGATTGAGCGCAGTTCTGCAGCCTTTCTTCTCCCACTAGCTCAACTTTTTACGGCTTATAAATATCGTGAAAGCGAACCCAAACAAACTTTAAAATTTAGAGGTGTAACTGCATAATGATCAGCTGATCACGAGTACCGTTCCGTGTCGTGCTGACTGGAATAAGTTTTTCATTTGATTAGACGTTGTTACTGTGTATTGTTGTTGCATCTGAGATGAGTCAATTATTAATTGCATGTATGTGGATGTACTAACGAAATGCACCATCGAAGTCAATAAAATTCGGCCGATCAAGAAAATCAGTGTGATAAAGCTACTTCGACAACAGCCCTGTAGTATGCTACTTTTTTTACGGTACCCGTTATATACTACCCTTCCCCAACGCTTTTGCTACAGGGGGCGGGGTAGAATATTATGGGTACCGTAAAAAAAAGTAGCATACTGAAGGGCTATTGTCGAAGTATGTTTTGGAACCGACATCCTGTCTATGGATGGAACCGACATTCTGTCTATCGAGGACTAAGAAGTAAATTGTGGCACCAAGAAAACATTATGGATACCTTTCCAACACATCGGTGATTTTCGTAATATAAAGCATCTTTGTTTTCGAACAATTGTAAAAGTTTCTTCATCTTCGTGTATATTGATTTATGAAGTGTGTATGAAATTTACAAATAAAAAGAACATTTGTAAAAGTACGGCTATGGTACTGCAGTGGGTATTTGTTGTGCTTTTACAACGCCGTGCGGGAGACATCGACAGTGGGTGAAAATGTTAAGCATTAAAGAAACATCCACACATGCGCGACATGCCCATATCTTGGGCCATCGAACGCAACATGTCTGATTTGTAACTTTCGTTCAAGCCGGGGAGGTACCTTCCACTTTAATGTGGTTAACGCAATCCTGGAAAAAGTCAAGGGGCAACTGACTCGACTAATGGTTTCATTTACTAACCGACAAAAGCTGAGTCCAAATGTTTCAAGGGATACTGCAACTCAGAGAGCCTGTATTTGATTCGCAGCCAGATTCAGGATATTTTGTCTGAAGTCTTCTTGGAAATGACAGACGTCGGCATCGCATCTTCACTTACTGATCTATCTATAAATTGAAATGCACTAGCGTCTTTTGAATGGGGAACATTACGACCCATCGCAACGAGTCTGGTAACTGTGATGTTCATTTTTAGCAGGTCCTGGCTATACGAGTTAGCTCTTACATTTTTTCTGACTTACTTACCTCGGCGGACCGTAATTACCCCCTTGAAAAGAAACATCCGAGCTAGGCTTTTAAAGTGACCTTTTTTCATACGTTACCCAGTACAAATTTGGCCGAATCGGCGTTACCCTTCCAGGGTGACGTTTTTTTCGGTTCCATACAACTGTTTGTCCGACTGCGGACTAACAATTGTCGGTAAATAACATAAACCGGTGAGGAACAAAACAGTCCATACAGGACAATAAACGCGACAAAGCGTTCTACATAGAACACCGGTCACTGGTCAGCAGCGTACATTTTTGGACGAATTTCTGTCACGTGTGCACATATCTTGGTAAATACGTGTTATGTGGTTGCAGGCCATATATATTACGCGCGTACGATAGCTAGTCACATGTTACGCTGAATTTCTCTGCATGATTGTTAGGCGGCTACCGATTTTTGTACGCGTATTATGATTTCGCAGTTATTATTATTTTTTGTTTCTACAATGCGGGCGCATGATCAACAACAACAACTTTATTCCTCTGGAACTGTTCGTCCAGCAGGTGCCACAATGCTGTTCAGCGGCATTATCTCGCCTATGCGAGTAAAAAGCTACCAACAAACAAACAACAGACAAAAACCGAAACAACTGAAACAAATTCAAACAAAAGGATAATAAGTGAAACCAGTATATGGGTAGATGCCTAAACAAGTAAGATATAGCCGCAATGCACGTCACCAACATACGCGCACAAATTCCGTAATTTCGACATCTAAAGCATTGTCGAAGAAAATTATACCGCAGAGTAACAATCGGGCTTCCGTTATACTACTGATCCCAACCTTGGTCGAGAACTGTCCGGCCGTGAAACGAATCCTTCGCATCCTTAAGAACACGTAGGGCCAGCTGCCCAAAGACGAACGTGTCGTGGTCCAACGCCTCTTCTCTGGGA
>JAQGAU010002771.1:0-14637 GCA_034698045.1 Paramacrobiotus richtersi
CCTTGTTGACAGCTGCAGCTGCTTTCAGATGGATGCGATGTTGAACGCAGATCTGGCCCGCTAGGGGCGCCCGGGGCACTTTGAGACAGTGTGGAACACCGACAAGGACGGCGAGGCAGACGAGTATCTAGCGTGAGTGCAAGTAGGAACGTGATAGAATGGGTGCCTTGAGTAGAGTACCGCAACAATCAAACGTCCCAGTTTTCGACATGATGTAAAAGCTCGCTGACTAGCTGCTCGTCAAGGGGGCGCCGTGCAGTTGCTGACATAAATGCTCGGTTGCAGGTACGTCAAGTCGCTGTCGGAGGGGGGCGTGTACCGTGCGGAGCTGCGGCAGCTGTTTGATGGCTGCGTGGAGCGTCAGTGGAAGGGGACGGAAGAGTACGAGCCCTGGCGGAAGATGCTGCAGGTCCTCTTCCCGCCCGCCTTCGGCTACGACGTCAGCCTGCAGAAGGTGCTGAAGCACACGCACCTGACCGACGAGCAGCCACCGCCGAGCGTCATCAAAGTGGAGGACTGGTTCCTCGTGGTGCGCCATCAAGCCGCTCACGGCCGCCACGTGCGCCTGGTGGCCTGCGGCTTCGACGAGTACAACAGGGATCCCGCGGCCGAGACCGGCCTGCGCCGGCTGCCCTACCGCCGATTGCCTGCGGATTCTTCCAGAGCGGAGAGGCCCTGATGTCCGTACCATTCCTGGCATTCACCGGAACCATGTTCAGCTGGGGCCACATCTTCCGCATCAGCTCGCTGCGCATGATCGGGCCCGACCGCGGACACGCGCAGGCGAGTGTGGCGAGCGCAGTCTGGACCAGCTGGCGCGACTGGTCCATTCCCTGCCGTTTTGCGAGGCCGCGGAGCTCGAGGACTTGCGCGCTTGGCGGTGATGCCCGAGTCCGCTATGGATTCCCACAAGTCGACCAAATCCCTGAGATTTTACCATTGTCTGTACACGCTTTGCTATCATTTTGTGGATCTTTCGTATTAACACTTAGTGGACAATTTTCTTTATTTTCCGTGTGTCTAATTCACTTTGCAGCTGCGGCGACGTATTGGGGTTCGCAGCTGAAACGAGGACAACTGATTTGATCTGTGTATTAGTCACGAGCGTTTTCGATATGCACTACTCCACCCATTCTCTAAACAGCTGATATGTTTGCCAGTGTTTCGCCTGAGCATTTCGAGTTGGTCCTGCTTACAACTGTTACTAGATTACGAGTCGCATCGGCATATCGTTCTTGCCCGGCATTCTGTCATCGTCTCGCGCCGCCATATCTCACCTAACGCGCGGACATTCTGTCGCAGAAAATGGTATTTCTATCGTGTATTGATCTGCAAGTATCGTGTCTTACACTCATGCTACCTAGCTATAGTAGATCTTATTTCGATATCATAATATCGAAAAACACGCACGAAATTGCCACGAATTTTATGAATATTCGAATGGTTTTCATCACAAGCGGGCGGTTCACGATGAGCTGCCACAGCATGGTAGTGTCAGACCTGCACCGTACAGATGACCATAGGCGCTCGCAGATTTTTTTCACAGGTGGCCGGTGGTCATTACTCGGCCGTTCGCGTGACTAACTGAGTGCCCATCGCAAGCCGGCCGTTCAGATGCTTCAGCGGCTAACATCACACTACGGCCATATTATGCCATAATGTTATTATGCCACAGTTCGTACACTGTCCGTAACTAAACATATGTTTTCTAGCTGTTTCAGGGAAATTTAAATCGATTCAATGTGTACAGTAGCTTCGCCATTTAATAGCGCAAGCTGGTCTGTTCCAGTCGCCACTGTACAGTACACTGATGTGATGTCTTGTACACCGTCACTGTTTTCATTTTGCTGCGAAACACATAACACAACTCGTAGATAAAAATGCTCGATAGTGTATCGCAGCTTGCAAATTAGGTGCGCAAAATTAGCGTGTGATGATGAGATCAGTGCAAGGAAAAGCAAGAAATGTGCCAGTCTACCGAGCCCGCATGACTCATGCGCTGGACTCGGCCGTATTCTCTTGCAAATGAATGGCTGTCAGTTACCCAACCTTTCGCCTCAGTTGAACTTCGCACCTTCACCGATCGCGAGCAACATCACTGCGGCCAACATCAAATATCGCTGAGAATGCAGTGCGAAAAAAACACTAATCCATGTTTTGTCCACAAGTCGCCGTTGTACTGATAAGCGGCCCATAATGACTGAAACGCGTGTTCACACTGTTTTGACCCGAGCAAGAGGAATCGAGAGAGATAACGTTGACATTTGCGCCGGTGTTATCATGTCAACCAAAATGCAAAAGGCAAAAAATGCTTGAGAAGTTGTGCGTCAGATGATACGACTGGAATAGAGCGGTCCTGTGCAGTGTGCAGGCAGGCGACAAAATCGAACGCGTGAATAGCGTCTGTGGCAGACAAACTGTTGCATAAGAGTCAACAGACAGCGGCATCTTTTTGTGAATGGCTTTCTCTGGAACGTTCTACGACTCGCTGCAAACTGCACCGAGCCAGACCGAAGCCGGATACATTCTGCTGTGCACAGTGCCAGTGTTTGTCGTGCACTTCCTGATGGATGATTTTGATGATTTTCCTGTTCTGGAGAATACCTTTTGTGTTACGAAACCATTGATTCGATTAATTTCTACTGTTTAAATTATATTTTTGATAAATTCGACTGTTTACTAAGGGAAATAATGGTGTCGCGATCGGTGATTAAGTAAGTAACAGTGTGAATTTTGACCTTGTTGAAACGTTAACGTCTGGGAAAGGCCGTTAGCGAAGTGATGAAGGATATCTGCCACAGCAATTGCACGGCCGAGCCTGATACAGCAGACAAACTACGCTAATTGTCTCCGTCTTTTCTGTGATCCCAGGGCCGTGCTGCGACGGAAACCACCTGTGAGGCCCTGTTCGAGCTGGGCGCCCGTGCGGATCTCCGACGACCGAGGCCGAGGCCGAGGGATTTCGCCAGCCAGATCCTCTGTGCCCCGTTCTGCCCATTCTGTCCATCCAGCACTGACTTCTTCTCCACAGGTAAGAGGCAACAGTCGTTTCTTTCCTTCTAGGTTGATATCACATACGATTGAAAAGAGCTGATGACACGGCTGTATGTCTGGTTCTGGCAGTCTTGGGGAATTTATCCGTCAGTTGTTTTGTTAATTTTGTTAATGCTATTTGATGTTAATTTTTGTTTTCTTTAATGTCAGTTGAATTTCTTGCGCAATTAGCAAAATTATGGAAAACTAATCTAAAAAACTGGTAATTGTGGGATATTTTGTTGATTATTTGAAATTTATTTTATAGTATTTTGCGGTCATCCTCAGTTTATTTGCCGTATTTCATCCCTGTTTAATTTTGTTATTCTGTGCTAAATTTCTCCGGAAAAGATTTTCGAGGGCGCTAGGCTACCTTTCCGAAAACACGTCCGCCTCACCTTGCCCGGAAGTCTCCCGCATCCCGAATAACAGCAGCAGCAGATCTCTTTTTCTACCGTTCTACGCCTTTGCCAATATCTAGTCACCTTTGGTGATCGATTCTGTGCTCCATCGACCCCGTCCCGTGCACGGCTCTGTGACTGCCAGCGATCGCGCGCTGGGACTCACCGCCGCCACGATGGACGCTTGCCCAGGAAAGAACACGGCCGAGTTTGCGCCATGAGAACGAGGTGGTGCCGGTCTCCGCTACCGCTTCCCCTTCCCACTGTGTCCCACCTGGCCTCGGACTAAACCCTTTTCTCTCCCCCCGAACAGCAGACAGCTCGCGGTAACCATGGGCGGAAGTAATCGGTCGTCGCCGACACGCAATCGGATCTGGCATCCTGCATGCGCTGGTCCGTTCCCGAAGACAGTGGTTTCCTGGAAGCCTTCCCTGCACAGATACACCAACACACGGGGGTCGACGCCGTCGGCATCGTCTGCCCGCCGGCCATGATGCATTCGGAAATCGCAAGTAGGGCGTGAGGTCTTTGCTATTCTGCTACCGCGGCACGACGCATTCATCCGCTCCCAGGGTGGTGGCCACGGCGACGCTCGCGTCAAGTCTTCTACGGTCATGCTGTTTACTAGCTTCAGTTGACCCTTTGTCAGCTGGACCAGTGCCCCTGCCCCTGCCCCTGCCAGGACACGTACATACCCCAGAGTAGAAATCGGCAGCAATCGGGCTCTTTTGTGTCTGCATAGTGTCTCGGTTTTGCTGTGTTTAGACATTTCACTGAAGTCACTATAATTACAGGTCATCCGGCGCGATATCACACAGCATTCAGCGGCGCAGGCCTCGGATTCCCCCGTGCATCCGCTGGCCATACGAGAGGCGCTCTTGGAGAGCGGTTGTTTGCTGAAGAACCATAAAAAGGTAGAGCAGTCAAAAAATGTTTTGCTGGTGATTGGACTGAGAGATCGATCGATCATGTATCGATCGTTAGCGATATCGGTGCACTTGAGAGTCAGTGCGATGGCTTGTTCTGTAGTGTGCAAATCATGGCAGAGATAGAGTGGTTGTCGCGAGATCAACTTGTTCTGGTAGCCCTTGAACAATAACGTTTTTTGGTGTAATTCAGGGCCGCATTGTGATCATATATGAGAATGGCCTGCTGAAGCTTCTGGAGTTGCGGACCGTGGCAGGTGTCAGCGAATTGCAATTGGTCAAGGATGCATCTTTCTCGGGGTGATTTCTGCTGTCGAATGTAGCTGTAGATTGTTGCTGACGGCGTTGTTTGTAGCTTGGCCGATGCCAATTGCGCGTCGATGGAGAACGGCAAGCTGTATGTGGGAACCAGCAAGAGAATGCTCTCTTCCGAGCAGCTGCCGGCGTTGGAGCTGCAGGACGCGGCTGTGCTGGCCCTGATGCGTCACCCGCTGAAGGCGGACTTTCTGGCCGTGGGAATGGTGGGCGGGCGCATCTGTGTCTGCGATATGACGACCAAGCGCCTCCTTAACACCTTCCACCATGACCAAGTATGATGGCGCGGTGCGTGGAATAACGCTAAGTGACTCAGATGAAGCTGTGTTGCAGGAAGTGACAGGCCTGGCCTGGTCCTCAGCCGGCATCTTGCTCCAGCAGCACAACAGTTTGGCAGTCTTACGTGGCGACATGCTGTCCTGGATGTCCTGGAATGTCCAGCTTCCATCGTGGACTACTTTCTGCTGGATCATGCTGAAGGTACGTAGATGAGTAAGGCATGTTTATGTCGTGCGTGACGTAGCTGTTCGGCAGGCGCCACCCTCCGTTCCGCGCCACCGGCCGGCCGCCCGCACACCCTGGTGGTGCTGCTGAACAACCAACTAGTATTCACTGACCTCACCGCTAAAAAGTGGCCGGAGATCTGCGCGCCCTGTTTGTTCGGCATGCACGCCCTTTGCGATGTGGATCCGACCTTGCTGATGGATCTGGTCGCTGTGATGCCAAAGTCTACCCTGTTGCTCCCTTTCGACGGATTTCTTCAGCAGCAGGCGCCTCTCATTGGTCTTTCACATGTTTCCCCACGGGTAATCTGATAGAGTAGGAATGTCCCACACTGCAGGTGATCACGATTGTTTCGTACAGGTGTTGCCGACACCGGTTAGCCGATTATTGCCCGACTTTCCGACTACTTCCGGTCGAGTGTTGACTACGTAAGCCATTCAAAGAAAGATTCTCGTGCGCGCGCGCCGGCTCATTGATGCTGGGTTGTAGGTATGGGGGTGGGTCTGTTCGTTTGTGGGACGTGTCCGGTGGGATGGTTCGATGCCGGCATCAAGTCGTCGTACCGCCGCGGCACTGTTACGTGGATCTGGACAATATGTACTATGCGGACGATAATCGCGATGTTCGGTCATCATTCCGGAAGGTACAGAATGATAATTCGTATTCCATGTGTACCAGAAGGAGATCAATTATGACTGTGTTTAGTATGGACTGGGTGGCGGGGAAACGTGTGACCAGCACCTGCGCAACGAGCAGGTGCATTTCGATGCCAGCTCCCGGAATTTGGTCGTTCCCGGGCGGGTCATGCTGTACGCTTTGAGCGATGCTTACTCGGTTGTGGACGTTTGGGTACATTCACTGACCAGCGCATTGTATCGCTGTCACTACGTACATCTGACACTCGCCATGTTCACAGACCGGGGGCGTGCCGTTAGTTGGTGAGGATTACGACTTTGTGTGGTGCGGTTGCCAGCTTCTGCCGCAGCGCAGTGGCAACCTGGAGGAGTTTGCGGGATTCCAGGGCCAGTTGAACATCCAGCTGTATCCGCCCTCTCAGACCACGTCTCTTCACATGCATCCCCAATGGAAAGTGTAAGGCGTCTGCGTTCTGTTTGCGTACTAGGCTGCAGCAGCGTCTGTGCTTGCAGGCTGGCTATGGGAACAGCGTACGGTATGGCGCTTATGTCCACGCAATTCTCCACGAAAGTCGTCGATTCCGCCGATCAAAGTCCGCAGTACACTATGAGCTATGCCTTTAATATGCGATCACACCGCTTCACTGGTGGAATGCTGCCACGGAAGATCGGCCCGATGTTCGAGTGGAGCGGCGTTGGCAAGAAGTCTTTCTCTAGTAAAACCAAGGTAAACCACGCTGGTTGTTAGGAATAAACGCTAAATCGGAAGCAGTGAAGGTAGAGCTAGAGATAAAATGACGTGCATTTGTTAAGTGCTGCAGATCCTTGCCTGGTTGTGTTGTAGCGAAATAAGCAAAAATCTTCCGCCGGACACTTTCTGGTCGAACGGTCGCCGCAGCTGGAAGAGAGGGTCTTAGCAGAGGAGCGGCTACTGCAGGTCATTGCCAGCAAGTTCGGCCCTTGGTTGCGCAGAATGAGGCTGGCAAATGGCCTCGAGCCGGACATTGCCAATCTAGAACGCTACGTCGAAGAGATTCGTAAAGGCTTCAAGCGCGACGTACGAGACATTTATCTGCCGATCTTTCTGCAGCAGCTCGAAGAATTTCGTCCAAAACTGGAGTATTATATTTATGGGGTGCCGATGTTATTCCTGAACGAATATCTGTATGGGCCGTTATCTACTTGTGCTCAGTGGCCCCTAAAACGTGATAAGTTTGCAAAGCGCCCAGACTTCACAACGGTGCATTATGTCGATAAGGAAAACAAATTCCGCCACGTCATCATAGGCGAAGCGAAGCGCTACGCGTTTAGTCCCGGGCTTATGGAGCGGTGTCGCACAGACTGCCTTGACGATTTGAAGGAATATTGTCAGCTGTCGTTGAAGAACGATTCATCATTACACAACGGCATGCAGTACGGCATCGCCTGCGTCGGCGCGCACTGTCTGATCGGCCGATTTGTTGAGGACAAGGATTTCGAGGTCACGATGAACTGGACCCATTTGATGCTGCAGCGGACCACCATTATCAACATGTTGGCACAAATCATCGAGGAAATTCCCGATGACATCGTGCAGTAATGAGAAGCGCAGTGAATATATCTCAACGGTGGCGTCATTTATCCTTGCAAGTAAGCGGTTTATGTTGGCTTCAGCCATTTGGGGATGGCTGCCGTAACACTGTGAATAATCACCAAAATGATTTGGATGTTTCATGCCGAAATTTAGCCGAATACGAATTTATTGTTTTTTGACTTATTCCTTAGTATTCTATGCAGTAGTGCAGTGGTATTTTTTGTCATAATCATGGAAGGAATTTAGAATTGTGAATACTCTTTGGCAAACGGTACCAAATGCATTTGCTGCTCAGCCTGTTTGTAGTGTGTTTACCATTGTAATAATGTTGTAGCTTGCCTGCGGACGCGGATTAATCAGGAGAACAAGGAGCAGTTCGGGCACATCAGCCAGGAGCGCGCCCTGGTCGACTTCATCTTCGCGCACGTCGTCCTGCATTTGGTTGTCATTAATTTCATCGGCTGATTCTTTTGTTGCTATAATATTGTCTTGTTGTTCACCGTCGTTTTTTAGCGCTGCGATATTCGATTAACACGAGTTTCGTTGATGGTGTCATGCTTACCGCTGTCTCGGCGTTTGACTGATTAAACTGACGGTTTTTATCTTTGGAGTTTTCTGAACAGGAAACACATCGTTTGGGTTAATAGTGAGCATTGCTGAACTATTACAATGCCGTTAGCTTTCAACGCATTCGACCATTAATATATTTATAGCTGGCTTTACTATGGTAGCAAAAATGAGATTCTTAGTACTTTAAAGTAATCGAAGACGACTCAACAAGGATCTACCAACAAATGCCTGTATGAACATCCATCGAAGTAGAGAAAGAGACGAGAATCACGCCTACAAGAGTTGTCAAGAGTCAACAAGCAGAAATGAATGAAATATTTTATTTTAAAATAATAAATGAAACATTTTTACCCCCGACGGGAGAATTGGCGCTATTCTTGTTACAGCGATTGACTGTTGAACTGATCGCATTACAATACGGTGAGCATTAATATTGCGGAATTAATTGTTTTTTGTTATCATCAGACCGTCGTTTAACTTCCAATGTATTCAACAATTACAGCCGTTGTAATTTACAAGCAAAATCAACGCTTTTCATATATGTATACCGTACAAGAGACACCAGCCAGATCAGTCAAAGATGAGAAAAAGAAGAGAATCACGTCTAACGCGCTGACAAGGCATGGACATGCTGCGCGAGCTGGACAAGGGTCTCCTCTCCGGCGTCTTCCTGCACACGTGAAATCTGCCCCAGACGAAGCGCGATGCCACCGCGCATCTCGCCCCAGCAGAAGTCCTGCCCGCAGAAGGTCAGCCACAACACCGTCTCATCGGCCTGCTTACTCTGCATTAGTCGGAGCGCCATCGGCTGCAGGCTGCGCATCAGCTTGGAAAAAGATCTTTCCAAGCGGCTCGGATGGGTCGGGTCAAATCCGCATGCCAGGAGACGGACGCGAGGGCCGGTAGTCGTCGGCTGGCGCACAACCAGGAACCAGTCCTCCAGATCGACGCTGTCTCCGTCCGAGAACGTCAGAGTCTTATCCAGCACCTTCTCCAGACGGATGTCGTAGCCGAATGCATCCGGGAAGAGGCGCTCCAGCAGCATTTGCCATGGCTGGTACTGATACTCGTCACACGTCATCCCCACGGGAACATCAAACCCTTCGCGCAGCTCGTCACTGACCATGCGCCCGTCCGACAGTGAACCGAGATACCTGCACATGACAACAACCACATGAACGTCTTTGCAGCGGTTTAAATCACAACAATGCAGCGTCAGATTTTCAACAGCGTTGACGGTGCACCCAGTCAAAACAAGCAACCGTTTCCTCCACGTTTCCAATAATACAACACAACTTGCACAACCACCATTAAAGCCCATGTACTACTCCAGAAACACCTTTTCTGGTCACATCCTCCCCTGGAGCCAACCAGCCCCGCTCCCCCACGCAGGGGGTTGTTAAAGTGTGAATCAACACTTACTGTAAATATCCTTCCTTGACCATTCTCGCCTTGGCCACTCTTTTCAACTGCCAGGCCTCCAGGGCCTGGTTGGCTCGGGTGCCGGCCTTGAGGGTCTGCGCAAGCACGCCCTGGATCCCCGCCACCACCCGCTCAGTCACATCGCGTCCAGCCTTAAAACGGCAACAACACAATGCACCCGTCGCTATCGTCCAGCATAAACATCTCAGTAACATATGTAACAGACCTTCGTCATCGATTCTCCGAGATGTCGCCCCGTACTGGTCTCCTCTGGGTATGCTGCAGGAAGGGGTAGGGCCGTGAAGGGGGCCTTGCGGGACGCGGTGGTGTGGAACTGCGGGGGTGCGCTGGAAGTCAGGATGGTTCGCCGAGCGCTCCAACTGCAGGCCAATCCAGCCACCCTCCCCTGCGTCTTTGTCACATGGCCCATCGCTGCCAGCCAGTCTCTGCCTACCCCCACTGCCAATGCCCTACAAATCGACAACATGTTACATGTTTCAGCCAGGAAGACACCGAGCACAACCGCAACCGAAGAACTGACAGACACGGAAAGCAGGCAGATTCTACGTGCTGCAAGCTCATACCGTCTGAAGTGGGCTATCATCTTGATGTTGTTACGGTCTTGAATGCTGGATCACAAATCAGTCAGAAGAGTCTGAGAAGACTCAAAACACAGCGAAAACGCCGTTCTCACAACGTCAATGGAAATACTCTGTTATAAATCCGATTATCTGATCAACATCCGGAAAACTACACTGCAAAGTGCCAAAGCAGCAAACAACAAGAATGCAAAGAATGTAAGTGTAATAGTGTATGATCGAAACAGAGTGCCTACTGTTTTCCACAAGACTGGCTGAAAAATGAAAAACTGTGATATAAATCTGGCTAAATTCCCCTAAAAGACTGCAGCAAGCATGGGCATGAGTCAGAATGACGAATTATTATTGAGGCCTAGCGCCATCTGCAGGGTGGAGCCTGGTGAAGCGGAAGCAACTTGCTGAAGGTGAAGCTGAACATGATCATGTTCTGGTGCCCGTATTCTAGCAGCTCGTTGTTCCACGAGTACACCCAGGATACCAAAAAAACGAGAAATTTTTCTCTACTTTGTTTGTTCCTACTAAACAACCACCCAAAAGCGCCTGTAGTCAGGCAAACTAAATTTTCAGATTAGTAAGTACGCTCGTGCCTACAACTGGAAGCGGCTGCAGGCGGTTGCAGCGTTCCCCAAATGCGAGTGCACTAACCGCACACGAGTCAGTGACATCACCAAGACAAACGCTACTTTTCTTTTGGGCGGTAATTCTTTCACCTCACCGATCCGATCAAGCTTCGCAAAAAAACTCAACTGTTTGTAGATCAACCGACGTCATCAATAATCATTTTCTTTTGAAATATGAATGAATTAATATCAATTTATCAATGCTCACTACAATGCTCTCCGACTGATTAGCAAAGAAAGCGTGCAGTGTGGAGAATTTCAGATGCCTTTAAAATGGCTGTGGTTCACGGGACAGTTCTGGTATCCTTTGGCGCCATAGATCTACGAGTACCCACTGTGATCGGCCGGTAATTCTTTCGGCATGTCTTATGTACATCTGATGGTTTCACCGTTTCTGCATAGAACCCGTTTATCGCATAGCATCATAATTTCAGTTCGTGTAAAGAATTACAGATATACTGCTGATAATGGAAGCATCACTAGCCACTACACGGTAACAGAACAGAAACTGTGCAAACACCCAAGACCGTAGAGCAATACGTGAGATCAGTCCTGCTACTGGAGCGGCGACATCACACGCAAATCTTTATCAGACAATAAATCTGCTGTCGGAACACGGGGCAGAGCTTCTTGAGTAACATATACGTCGAAATCTACTCCGCGCCCACCCCCACACCGCTGCGAAACTGCAGCTGCAAGGAAGCCAGCACTAGGCGCGACTGATCAGCAGGGAGTGGACCTCCTCCGCCAGCTGCAACAGAGCGCGCTGGCCGGCTTCTTTCTGGACATGGAGGCCAGCGGCCGCACGGAGTGGACGGGCCCCCGCCGACTGGATATGGCCCCAGCAAAAGTCCTGCGCGCAGAAGGCCAGCCACAACATGCGCTGCCGCGCCTGCCCGTTGCGCATCAGGTCCGCGGCCTCCTTCTCGATCCGCCCCGTCAGCTTGTCCAGTGAGCCCTGCAGCCGATCCCGGCCCTGGTAGTCCAAGCCGCCGACGAGGAGCAGCACGGGCCCGTCGCCCTCCAGCGTCGCGCGCCGCACGTACAGGTAGGCGCCCTCCATCTCCGCCGGGCGCCCGCTGCGTTGCGGGATCTCCACCAGGACGTTCTCCACGCGCAGGTCGTAGCCCAAGGACTCCGGGAAGAGGCGCTCGAAGAGCAGAAGCCAGGGCGCGAACGGCGCCTCCGGCACCCACGACAAGCCCACGCAGCGGCCAAACTCCGCACGCATCTCCTCGCTTAACAACTTGCCATCCGACAGCGCACTGAGATGCCTGCAACAACCACATCCATTCAGAAATGTTCACTGCACCTAAATCAAACTGAATGCAGTATCCAGGCAAATGATAGCACGATATGCGGTTGCTCTAAGCCTCTACCATACTGTACAGAAATAATTCCGGCAAGCCGGCTGCATTATGCAAGTGGGAAAGACAAGAAAGAAATGACCCAACTACTGCAAAGAATGTGATGAGTTGCAAGTGAAAATCGCTGACAAAATAAACGAAGATCGCACGGAGTTGCGCAAAACCGCAAATAGCACGGACTTCGGGTAAAACACCCACTGGCACAAGCCTAGAATCCAACGGCGCAGTCGCAACTTATACGCTGACTAGTTGCCCAAGGGTACACAATTTCTTTTGTTGTATTATGCCGAGCGGCACGAAAAATGGCAAACCCGTGCCCAGCGGCAAAACACTGCCCGAAAATCGCTGGGCAAAGTGCCGTAAGAGTTGCAAAAATGAAGGTGAATCACTACTAGCGTCTGAATACCTGGAAGCGTGGCTAGCAGCGTACAAGTATTTTCCTGGCGAACACTTACTGTACGCGATCGATGAAATGGCACGAAAATTTGCCCTACCGCATACAACACCCCAGCGGGACTGGCGGTGTGATGAGTGCGTAAAGGCAGAGTAGGAATATTCGACGCGCATGTTACCGAATACACTACTCTGCGTGCCATTTCAGCGATCGCGTACAGTACTGCAGATAAGCCTCCATCGACACCATCCTGGTCTACTGCGCCCTTTCGAACCGCCAGGTCTCCCACGCCATTCCGGCACTGCCTAGCCCGCCGCGGACCCCGGCCAGCAGGTGCTCCGCCATACTGCGCCCAGCCTGAGTCAATAACGGAATTCACACACCAAACTGCACATCAACAAGAAAGCGACCTGCCTTGACAAGTTCACCAACAACACCCTGCTGCTCGTCTGCAGGAAGCGGAAAGGCGGGGATGGAGGCCCTGCGGGACGCAGTGGCATGCAATTGCGCAGAGAACACTCTGGCCGTAGAGAGGGTTTGTGCACGTTGCGCATTCCCGCGGCCGCTGCACTGCCATCCAGCACGCTCTCCTTCTTCACCCCACGGCCAGTCACGCCTACAATCCAAAACACTTGACAAACGATCCAAAGCATAATAAAGAACTGATCATTTTTGCAAGACAAGAATAAGATCAATCATCAGTCCGCGCCACAGATCGAGTTCGCTGGTTTAAGGACCACATTCCTACCGTCTGCTGGCGTGACTTATCATCTTTATACGGTCTGCTATTCAATAATAAAACTTTCCAAACAAACAATTCTGAAAATCTGCGGTATTGAGATTTTACTGTCCACAACAACAACATTATGATTACAGATTTAACATCAAAATTATGATCAAATCATCAGTGACATCATTCTAAACACGATCTGCTTTAAGCAGTAAATAATTTTGTTACTGGAACATGATGCTGACTGCTCAGCATGACGTCATGTCCGGCTACAAAATTTTAATACTTACTGTGGCGCACGGCAGCCTTCATGCGACGGAACGCTGCTCCCGCCTACGGCCGCTTCCAGTTCTTTGTGCCACAAACTTTGCGGCACCGCCGTCATCCGTGCAGTGAGCCTGAATGTCTATCGTTTCGTGTTTTCCAGCTTTTGAGTTTTGTGCAAGATGTTCTGCATTTTAAAACCGAAAGTTATATAGTCTGCTATGTGGTGATTTTCATCAACTCATACAGTTTGACAAACGCAGGAAGATGATAATTATTATCTCTGCACGCTACCAAACGGTATGACGTTCAAATCTGCGATCGTTGATTTGAACTTTTGCTGACTACAACAACTGACAGATGATCATGATGGTTTAATCAGTCATGGTAGCGCCACTAACTCGGTGAAGAATAAGCACAAAGCCGCTCATGTTACAGGAAAAACTGGCATAATTCGTCAGCGCGTACAAAGAACAAGAGCGAAACTATGAGCAGGTACAGCTGCTGCGCGAAACAGCTGCAGCAGCACTAGGAGTGACTAATCAGCAAGGAGTGGACACCCTGGGCCAGTTGGAGCAGAGCGCGCTGGCCCGTGCCTTGTTCGACATGGAGACCGGCTTCCTCACGTAGTGGATGGGCACCCGCTGGCTGGACGCGGCCCCAGCAGAAGTGCCCCCCGCAGAAGCCCAGCCACAACAGGCGCTCGCTGGCCTGCCCCCTGCGCATCAGCTCCGCGGCCTCCTCATCAATCCTGCGCGCCACCGTGGCCAGCGAGTATGGCAGGTCATCGGCCGGTCGCGCACTCCAGCCGCCGACGAGGAGCAGCAGAGGCCCGTCGCCCTCCAGCGCCGCCGCCACCCGCCGCACGTACAGGTAGGCGGCATCAATCTCCACCGTGCGCCCGAGGCCGGGGCTGTAGGTCTTGCCGACCACAGTGTCCACGCTGACCTCGTAGCCCAAGGACTCGGGGAAGAGGCGCTCAAAGAGCAGACGCCAGGGCGTGAAGGGCATATCGGGCAACCAGGCAGGGAGTCCCATGAATCGCCCAAAACTCTCGCGTAGCTCATCGTCCACCAGCTGCCCATCCGACAGCGAACTGAGATGCCTGCGACAACAATATGCACATCAGGACAGCGGACACGTCGTCCACTTTGCTTGCTTTGTCCGAGCACTGTGTCAGACTGCGTTCATCTTCGCAAGAGGTTTGCTGTTTGAAATGCACTAAACAATAAGCACAACACTGCACTTACTGCAAGTACTTGTCCATCGGCACGACCTTTGCCT
>JAQGAU010002772.1:0-14637 GCA_034698045.1 Paramacrobiotus richtersi
AAGCCCTGTGCATGCCGGATATGTCTGACGGATCGGGTGCCGGCATTCGATGAGACGTGTGTGATGAGCGGATATGGTGCCGAAACCAATGCAAATCGTAAGCAAAAGGTCACCAGTACACAGGAATCTGAGCAAAAACGTGATGTGGTTCTTAACTGTTGTTGCTATATAGCCATCCGTGATCCGATTCCACTGAAGTGGGTCCTGCAACAAATTATACCCCAGTCGGATACGTGTTCCGTCTTCTGTGCGGGTGGGAACCAATGCACCAACACCAGCAATTATCTGTACGTACTGGAAGCGTGTTACGTATGTTGTTAGTTAATACACATACATTTTTAAGTAAAACATTCTGTCAGTGGTAAAACTAAGAGTACCAGCGTATATATATGAAAATACAGTTACTGCAGTTGAAAATATCGTTGCGATCGCAGATGTAGTCAGGGCGCTTCCGGCCAAGACCAGTGTATTGGCGACAACGGCGGCGCTTTGGCCTGTTACAATCCGGTCCGCAACAATTACTACCTAGCTGGAGTCATCGCTTTCACGACGGAGACCTGTGGAACTGGACAAGGTGGACAGAGTGCGCAAGTTTCAAGGTACTTATCGTGGATCTTTGCCATTTCGCTACCGGGTGATGTGGAACTGGATACCGGCACGTCAACTGTTCCGACAATGCCGACGATTCCCACAATCCCTACTATACCAACCATTCCGACGATACCGACCATTCCAACAATTCCCACCATTCCGCCGGGTGGAACCACGACTTACGGCTATAATTATTTCTACAACAATATGGGTTGATCGATACTGTACTCGCTTCGTTGTCATATTTATCTCATAAAGAATTTGTGTGTTTTTTAATTCGAAGTGTTGAGAATTATAAGTAAAGGTTCGTCAAGCGCTACGAATATGTCGTACCTGTATGTGACGGCATAAGCAATTAGTACGAGCTGCTCGGTACAAACAGGAAGTTAAAAAGAATAACGTTACTGCTATAATAATATTGTTTGTTTGCCAGCAGCCGTTACAACCAGAGAAGCGCCCAGCGCAAACAGAAAGCTGGAATGGAATACAGCTAGCTCTTATTTTTTTAAAAAACGGTCTCATAGTTCGAATACCGATACCGAAAGGTTTGCTCTGTGATAGTACTCATGGGAGGCTGCGACACGTATATTGATCGGTACGAATTCTTCTTGTAACTGACGAAAAGATCGATCCTTGTCCCAGCATTTATCGATAAATAACAATACCAGATGGATAATTTTAAATAATCCCACATTTACTCGTCGATCTACTGAACCGGAAAGTTGATAATACCATCATAATGTTAGCTGTGGCAAAATCATGGCAGCAATGTTGTTAAAGACATGTGTTACGCCACTGTCAACGACCGCATCCACCCGTGTCACTTCCACCTAAGTTACCGCTAGTAAGCCGACAAATTTAGCTAATAAACTAAGCAAAGAAACACAATCCCGCCCACATGATCCTCTTCACCGAGAGAGACGGCAGCTTTGCTATTTAGAAAAGGTCGAAAGGATCCGCTCAGCATTTAACCAGCGAGCTCTTGAAACCATTATCATTATCTGCCGTTGATGGCGGTTATGAATAGGCCTGCTCATCCACTGCCGCACACGTCCCGCAGCATGTTACATGCTAAGTAGCGACAAATCTTTTATATCCAGGTTTTCTGAGCCTGCATCAATGGATCCACACCGACCGATCATGCGGATACCGTACGATAAATCTACGTTTTGATTTCCTTCGTACTGGTGCGGTTCTAAACTTTTGCAATGAAGAGCTTATTATGTTTAATAATTCGCATCGCGCTGTTCGCTGGACAGCATGTTTCGGCAAGGAATATGACCGTTTGCTCCGCAATTGAAACTTGCAACGAGAAGCTGGTGTACAACTATCAAAGAGCAGCAGCGGCCATTGCGATGGGCATTGAGCATGTTAATGAAGTGATTTTGTCGGAACTGGATATCAGACTGACACTGCATTACAAGGATGGTGGAAAAGTCTGCGGGGCTAACAATCTTGCCATTCAACGGGCGCTGGAGTGGATGAGGGAAGGGACGGTGTGTGATATGTACCTTGGACCTGGTAGGCAAACATTCGATGAGACTGACATTAAAACAGAAATAAAATATGTCAAATGGAAATTGGTACACTTCGTATAGTCATGATTGTACAAATAAAGCGTGTGTACTAAGGGGAAATACAAGACTAGTCTTAGTAAGAAATGGTTCGAACGCTTTGCGTCCAAAGCTGCATGCCTAAAAATGTCGTCAAAAATCAATGTCGATGCTTAAAAACAGTATTTAATTTGCACCACTAAAACTATGTTTATTTAACGTTATTCAAGTGAAACACTATCTACATTATTGATCGAAAATCATTTATCGTTGGTTGTTTGCAGCACGGAGTTCGAATTCGACGCTTTCGAGCATTACCTGTGTGTAACAAATCTTTGAACACTTTTTCGTGGTTGTCTTGTTTAATGATGTCACCATTAGGGTTGTTTTAGGGTAATTCTGTTTAGATTTATTTTTATATTGATTCCTTATTCGTAAACTGAAACTGCAACGAATGCTTAGGGATAACTGTAAAACCCTTCCGACCATTCGGCTTAAGTTTGTTTCATATTAAATGCATGTAGGCTACAATGACTGACAGTCTTTGAACGAAGGACATCACTGAATACGTATACCTAAATATTAAATATTAACGGCCTCCTGATATACCGCGCGCATTCGGATCCAACCATCTGTTGTGATAAGTTTCCATGTAAAATTTCGGGAAATTATACGAAAGCAGTTTGACGCGAGTCATGATATAAACCGTAGTCCAGAATATATGACTGTTCACTGCTTTTTCGAGTACGGTTGGTGTACTGCAGATTCATGTTCGCTTCAAGAGCAGGTGAACAAAAGCACACGCGGTCATTATGTCATAACAAGCCAAATCAACGTGCATAATTGACTGGCACCGCATTTAACTGATTTAAGTCATGGGAACGCAGAACGTTGCCTCCATGAAGAGGAGCAAATCCGTTCTATACAAGGCCCATGCACGTGCGCATTTCTAATGGACTAACACAATAATGGGTAATTTTTGGAAGAACATCCTCGGTTACCTGACGAGGATTCGTCTTATTCCTACCGCAGTTCAGTTGAATTATTCGTCCAGTAAATTGGAATACAATTGGACAGTACACAGATTATACTTTTGCAAAGACTAGCTTAATTTATACTACGATTACCTTCTTACTTACGCGTATCTGCTTTGTAAATGCGACCCACAGCCAAAGGCAAAAATAACGGGTTCAAGTGGGACCCCAAGAACAGGTCAGGGTCCTACTGACGTTAATTAAGGAAACCAAGAGAAACACCTGCAAGAGCACGCACGACTTCATCTTTTCCTAAAGTGTGGCCTTTCACCCTCTGCACTAGTTTTCTTTCAGCGAAGGAATTCAAGAACCTAGCCTAGGCAGCGGAACTGACAGTTTTTGTAACATACTTCTAAATAAAAACCTAAAATCCTATACGTACTGCCAAACAAACAAAGGAAAACGACAACAACGTCCAGAATAATACATTACTTTAACTAACAAGCAAACAAAAGTCACTATTGGTGCTTTAGCTGACGTTGATACAGGCGCGGTACGGTATCGGCGTTATTCTTGTCTTTGTTGTAACGAGGAATGTCCATCCCTCGTTACGTATGTACTGGTCAGCTATGTCTCCACCCCTTATGGGTATATTCCTGTATCCGGCGCCCTATAAAAGGCACCAGTACTGCATGTTCCATCAGGCATTCTAGATCAGTCGCAGTATCAGAATGGTCAGCTAAGATCAATAAACGTGTGCCGATACGCCCGTACGCTCGTTCCCCGTTACATTGTACATAATGCAATTACAGGCTGCGACCGGGCCGTTGCCGACTTGTACAACATAGCCGCCTACCAAGGCATCCCGCTACTCGGTGTCCCAGCCTCCAACGCAGTGGGTCTGACGAAGCTAACCCATGATCAGCTGCCGCTGCTCATCCGGCCGGCGTATTCCATAACCGACCTGGCGGGACTGCTGATTACCTTTCTGGACGAATTCAACTACACGCATACCACCGTACTGACTGATGCATCGAACGCCTTCTACTCCGAGATCGGGGATATGTTGGTGGGGCAGTTCCGCAACACGCGACCGGAACTGTACGAGGCATCGTGTATGCATACCTTTAAAAGTGCGGAAGACCGGAATGAGCGGTATGGGGAGCTGCTAGATGCGGGCCGGTTATGTTCACGGGGTAAGGGAAGTGGGGAATAATTAGTGTTTGAACGCGTACTTATAGTGCGAGGCTCCGAAACGATCGCCCGTATATATCATTAGTAACTAGCAAACTCCTTGAAGAACTTTGTGGGCTATAATGGTAACCGTTCATCTCACGGTTGCTTCGTCCCGTTTCCTTGTTTCCCAACAATAACCTTTTGTATAGGAGAGACTAAGCTTGTGGGCGAACATGAAGAATGCATTGCATAGTTGCTCACTGTCGTCTGCTAGAACTTGCTTCGATCCTGCTTTCAGATTCCTTTGGGGGAATTCGAACTAGAATAGAGTTTGCCTTTTTATTTGAATACTAATCCGCTCTGGGACGCACCTGAGTGTATATGTGATACTGAATTTCAATAATACGTGTTTAATCTGGGAACTTACCATCATTTGACTAAACAAGCCACAGTAATATGAGCGCATCGCTCTTCATATGTTTACAATAATTTTTGTTATTGCAGTGATCTTGCTTCTGGGAAATTCTTCAGTCGTGCGGCGAATGATGGTACGGTTATTGAGCGAATATCGAATTACAGCCGACTTTATTTTTATGATCAAAACGCAAAACGTAAACATTGCTCAAACATCCTTGCTTTCAGCTCGTTGCCCGACAGCGTCAGATGACAAAGGGTGACTATGTATGACCTTGTTTACTGCTTCGACCCTGGTAATAATTTCCGGAAAGTTCTGATTCTCTTAGGTGTACATTGCGGTCGAGCTCTTCAAGAGTAATTTCTGGGGCGATTTCACGTGGAAATTCAATGACGCGCTTGATCGCGTGAGTTGTACCGATCGTGTCACATGCGTCCTCGCGAACTAAGCTAATCTGTTACAGGAGACCATGTTAGCTTACCGCTCATTAGCGGTTATTGGACTGTACGAAGAAAGCAATTTGGATTTCGTTGAATTCCAGAGAGAAGTCCGTCGACGAGCGAGGCTGGAGTATGGCTACAACTATGGTGCTTTTGAGCAGGTCTGGTACTGTTCCATCATGCAACATTAATTTTCATTACTTTTTGGTCAATCCATTTAATTTTCATTAGGTTGATCCGGTTGTGGTCAGTTTCTACGAGGCGGTGATTTTGTACGGCCATGCACTAGCAGCTGTTGTCTTCAGCAATGGCAGTTTAGCAAACGGACTGCAGATCGCTAACGCCATGAAAAACGTTTCATACAAAAGCCCGCTTGGCTACCCGATCCAGATGAATGAGCATGGCGATCGAGTGCGAACGTTTTCTATTAAAGATTTAAGCAGCGATACCCAAAAGTTCGAGGTTAGTTAACTCTTTTCTATCTAACATTATGATGCACAATGGTTGGTCTAGGACTGCATTAGAGGCAGAATGTTTTAGAATGTATTGAGAATCGATTACGGAACCCATGAGCTGACATGGTTCGGGCAGTTTGAATGGCCAGGCGGATCGGGACTTCCGCCAGATATGCCCTTTTGCGGGTTTGATGGAAAGGCCGCGGTTTGTCAGCAGAGTGAGTTCAAATATCGTTCGTTGTATTCTGAAAACGGTGGTGATAGCGGCAACCGTTATTGACTGTCATGGGTCCAATAAATAGGCTTTCATTCACAGCTTCTTCCATCAGTTCGGGAGGTGTTGCGGGGATCGTTATCGGCTGTTTCTTGGCGGTCGCGATTCTGCTTGGGGCGTCATATTTTGTACTAAGGTAATACGACAACTTCCGTTCTTTATTGTATGCTTACATACACGACAACTTGTTTAGCAAAAGTATGGCATTCACCGACCCTTACTGGTGGCGAATACGCACCCACGAGGTCCTCCTTTATGGTGTGATGAATGCCACCGAGATGTCTCGAGCTAGCTTGCAGGTGACATATACAACGTAATATTAATCTACAACCCTAGCGTGAAAAATGTGAGTTGCAGAAATCGGCCATTTCCAAAGATGTGAGCAGCAAAATCTCAAGAACTACGATGATGTCCCAACATCCTTACGGCATCCCTGCAACTTACGACGGGATCGCCATTTCACTCCTGGAACTGCCGAAAAAGGAGTTCCGCCCAACCAATCAACTTATTCAGCAAATGAACGAGGTAACAATTATTTAGCAGTTCATCCGGATTGCCCATTAGTTTAGTTAATGGCTACTATACTCTCGCAGATCCGATTACTGTCACACCAAAATCTGCACCGCTTCGTTGGACTATGTTTGGACGAGCAGAACTTTTGTGATTTCGTTGCCAATGAACTCTGCTCGAAGGGAACACTAGACGATGTCCTAGACGATGATCACATAAAGCTGGATTGGTCATTTAAGCATTCATTGATAAGGGACATCAGTGAGGTTAGTCTGGGAACTACGAAAACCTGGGTTGGGATCTGGAACTGAACATGGTAGACTGGGATCTGTTATGAACTTATGATACTGGGTCTGGGAAGTGTTTCCGGTATGGTAACTGGTAGTTGGTATCTGGGACCTGTCGGCACTAATGGGAACTGGTATCTGGTCGAAATGAGAATAACAACTGTAAGCTATTAGCGAGTCACCATTTTGTCAATGCACGTTATTGCTTGTCATTCACATCCATGTTTATGTCAGATGTTTGTGTATTTGTTTCAATGCTTGTTGTTGCAGTGTTTTCCTATGTGTGTAATGTAATTTGAATCACTGCTGTTTAATATTCGTAATTTTGTTTCTGAAAAATTTATAAATAATAAACACAAAATATTGATTTTTGGAATGTACATGTTCGTCATTGACCGACCGACTGATAATGATCATGATACGTCAACGCCGGTATTTTTTTCGCTGTTTGGTGCAGAAATCATTTCAAAGGAATGCTCCTGCCTACTAGTGCAACGGCGGAAATGTTCGGCCGATCAATAGGAAACATTCCAAATTAATCTTCGTATTTTTGATGCAAAATCTTTATTGTTTCAAACACATGAAATAAAAGTGAACGTATAAACGGCAATAACGTGCACAAGCAACGACATGTAATAACTGAATGGTGACTCGCAAATAGCTTGCAGTTGTTACCTGTTACTGTCATTTCGATCTGATACCAGTTCCCATTTGTGCCGACAGGTCCCAGATACTAACTACCAGTTACCGTCCCTAAAGCACTTCCCAGCCCTAAAGCACCATACCAGATCATGTTGTTACTAGGAATTGTTGTTGCGTCTGAGATAAATCATTAAAGCTAATACCAGATCCAAGTCTACCATGTGCAGTCCCAGATCCCAAACCCAGGTTATCGTAGTACCCGGTTAGTTTTCGTCTATGTGGTTGGTTTCGTTACTGAATGTTTGTGGTCATTAGGGTATGCAATATCTGCACAATTCCACTGTACAATCCCACGGCCGTCTCTCCGCCCTCACGTGTGCTGTGGACAGCAGGTTTATGGTCAAGGTCACGGAGTACGGCCTGACGGGCTTTGTTGATCCAAAGGAACTCTTGATTCCCAATCTGGATGATGAAAACAAGGAGTTCGCCCGGTTGTTGTGGAGAGCACCTGAGTTGTTGCGCTGTAACATGCCGGCGAAGGGCACTCAGGTAAAACTTAACATCTATATTTCGATCGTAATACAACGGGGTATTTGTGTGCAGAAAGGTGAGTGGATGATGTTGTGCTATAAAGCAAGAGTTTCATGGCACATGCGGATCTTCAGGCGACGTCTACAGCTTTTCCATCATTCTGCAACAAATCGTACTCAGAAGCGGTCCATTCGCGTCGGCGACAGATATAGGGACAAATTCGCATTTCTCCGAAAGAGAGATTGTGACAGAGGTATATGCTGATTCATCCTGTCTGATCATGGTCGCAGCAGGCTCTTTCAGTTACGTCAAACTTTAGGTCAAGCAAGGTAGCATCCCTCCCTTCCGGCCGATCGTTCCCAAGACGGCATGTTCCAGTGAACTCTACCAGCTGATGGAACAGTGTTGGGCTGAGCACCCGCTCCAACGGCCTACATTCGGCAAGATCCGGGAGGCGGTTAAAAAGATCGCCGGCTCGGAGAGCGGTAACATTGTGGAACATTTGCTCAATAGGATGGAACAGTACGCCAACAGTCTCGAAGCCCAAGTGGCCGAAAAGACCCAACAGTTTATGGACGAGAAAAGGAGATCAGAGGAACTCTTGTCCCAGCTACTACCAAAGTTCGTAACAATTGTAATCTAAATAGTTTCGGCAAAACGCGACAAACCTAAATTTAGCTTAAGCGCTTCTTGTATGGTACTCGAAACCAAAATGGCACATAGCTGAGTACATCAGTGTATTTTTCAACAGGAGCGTTGCAGCAGCGCTGACAAAGGGCGAAAGCATCGGACCCGAGTCATTCGAAAGCGTGACAATATACTTCAGCGACATTGTTCAGTTTACCACATTATCTGCTTCCATATCTCCCATGGATGTCGTGACGTTGCTCAATAACCTATACACATTATTCGATGGGATACTTGAGAATTTTGATGTGTACAAAGTGGAAACCATTGGCGATGCGTACATGGTAAATTCAAAGTGAACTGTATAAAGGTCATAGTAAAAATTCAAGCGTTTTAGATTGCCAGTGGTCTACCGATAAGAAATGGCAACAAACACGCTAGCGAAATTGCCAACGTTGCGCTACGGATACGATTGGGAATCGGCGCGTTCGTCATTCCCAGTCGACCGCAGACAACCCTGCAAGTTCGTATTGGCATGCATTCAGGTGAACATACGTTTCTTTTGCCTGGGTGATTCTAGCTGAACGCTCGCTTCCGCAGGACCATGTGTAGCGGGGATCGTTGGTTTAAAGATGCCTCGTTACTGCCTGCAAGTATCCCAATACTTTCTTTTGTTCTTGTGAAAGCTAATTTCGGAAACATTCCAGATGAACTGATGTGTGTTGCAGATTTGGTGATACGGTTAATACTGCCTCCCGCATGGAAACGACAAGCGAACGTATAGATTTCTTAATATCAGAACCATTTTCGACGGTAGATTTTCTGTTCAACCATGTATTGTTGTTTAGCTATGAAGATCCAAATGACCGAGTACACCCATGAGCTGCTCAAAGATATTGGCGGTTATTTCATGCAGGAACGCGGCGAAATTGATGTCAAGGTAAATTCCAAGGAACACCTCCATAAATCCCTGATGAACTGTACAGATTTGCGCTTTTTTTTAGGGGAAAGGGACCATGACAACTTTCTGGCTGTTGAGCAGACTTGGCTCATCCGGCCAGATACAACAGCAGTAACGCCAACAGAAAAGACTGAACTAAAATCTTCCATGATTTTTACAATGCTGCTAGAGATACATTGCTCAGGAGATTCGTTCGGGTTAAAAAACATGCCATAATCCTGGGGTTAATAAAAGGCTGCCGTTAATCAGTTTGAGTATTATCAACCTTTGCATCAGATGATCATGGGCTGAGATCTTTCAATAAATTTACCTGGCACAGGATCTTTCATTGGCGCTCGCTAAAGTAGTTTCTACTACGCCAAAATAGAGTGCTAACTTTGCGCCATCATATGGTCATCTAAGCGTAAAGATAGCTCGTTAAGATGGCTGACCGAAAAGTCAATACAACTTGGAATTCACGAAAAAACACTTAATATTTACCGTAGGTCCGTAGCCATCTGCGAAATGCACGGTTTAGTCTTGTGAGTGAATAAACTTAAAAATATTTACTTTACTTACATATATGTCCGTACATATTTGTACGTATATCGATCTGTTAAGAATAAATACAAAAGATGCGGTAATCCGGAGCAGTAAAGACAAATTGTTGATGCGCACTTTCTTTCATGGCTTGTTGGTCTGTGAGTCTGCGAGATACGCACGTATCTTGAAAAGGATTGGCTCAAATCAGGAACAGTCTGGCATTCCACTTTTTTCCAAAATGCGATACTACCAGCCGATCGGACGCGCTGATTCATTCGTGCTTACTAGCAGAATGTTTAATTACAATGAAAATGCTAACAAGCAGTTACCTCGATCTGAAGGAGGTTTACAGTTTCACCGACAGCGAGATTATATGGAAGAAGAAAACAGGAAACGTGTAAAAAGCCTTATGGAAACCGTCCATTTCATTTCTTATTCATTCGCTTTTTCGGTCCCGAAGCCTATCGAACCCATATGTTTCATAAGAGAGACAAGCTGTCGACTAGTACCGCCCAGTGAGAGAAAATATGTAGGATTTGAACGTACATTATGGCAAGAAAACGTTAAGTGCGGGAGAGATTTGCTCAGCTGTAGAAAATCCGCTTCCCGCCACCGACAGTTATAGATCTCTGATGCCGCACCAACAGCACCAACCGGTATTACTTCATCAGATTTGTGCCCTTGATTAAGGCTAGCGCCGCCGCCCGCACAGTTTTACGCTAGTTGTAATTCGTTTGAATTTATACCGTTATTTATAAATTATACCATTATAGTCCGGTGAGTGTAAGAAGTAAATCTCGACTCGGGTCTACCTACAGTCCGAACGTTCCCAGAACAGCAAATGCTAACGTTGTAATGAGTGTACTGTTTTGTGTGGAGACTTTGTGGATTTTTGCGATATCGTTCCTCACGTTTTTGTGTGGGGAGTGCTGTCTGTCTTAGCCTGACGGTGTTTTCTGTGGTCTGTACTGCGTGCCTCTTGTAATTTTGTTGATAAAAAAGTGTCTGATGCTCGGGCGTTTTTGAATGGTTCCCGTTGAACGTTGACCATCAAACTACAACTACCTCTAACCTAAGCTCACACGAAGGGTATACGGCAGGCTAGGATCCGTTTTACCATTCCACGTCAATCTACTTTAAATTCGCAGTACATATATAGAGTGGTTAACACTGGCACATGAACCCTCCCATCGGGATTTCAGCCAGTTAGGAACTGTAGGATGTATCCACCCTCCACCTAGATCGTCACACGTGAAGATATGTTAGGTGAGCTTCAATGCCGAGATGTCTAACTGCGTAAATCAAGTCTAAAGAGCATCATAAACCGTGCCAATTCTGACAGTATTTCATATATGCCGGAAAACATTATTACGATTGATTACGCCGGCATTAATCTGCTAAACTTAAAGTTATCGTGCGGGGGACTTAATCGTCCCCATGTGTCCCAACTCATTCTATAGCGTGAACATCAGATCGTGCAGCGCCGTAGCACACCGTTCTTATAGGCGAGATAAAACGCAAACGTTTACGGTAACCTTGTATTCCAGTCACTATTGTACGTTTTCCTGGTGCAACTGCGCTGTTCTCACGAAGGTATATTGTCAATATGGAAGTATATTGTCAGTGCCAATTCCCCCCCGCCAAGATTAACGGTAATCATTTCCTCCCGCAGCTTACCAGGATTGATTAACAACAGCCGCAGCCGTTCAATTACCTTTTCCGCTCCTCACTGTGCGCGCTACCTACCCACGAAGGAAATTGATCAGTCCCCGCGACTGCTCGCGTTCCCCTCCGGCACACATGAACCACCCGCTGCTGTGATCGTGTAAATGTTCTTTAATGGACAGCTGCATCCCTGACAATGCGCACCAGTCTTCTGGTTTACGTAATGTTTATGAATTATGCCGAGTCTATGCGGAATTTAACTGTCTGCTCGGTGATTGAGTCGGGCAATGATATGCTGGTGTACAATTATCAGCGCGCGGCGGCGGCCATTGATTTGGCCATGGAATATGCCAACGAGGTGATCCTGCCCGGGGATCTGCAGTTGACGCTGAATTATAAAGATGGCGGGAAAATTTGCGGTGCGAACAATGTGGCGGTGAAACGGGCGCTGGACTGGATGAAAGAGGGAGTGCAGTGTCATGTGTACATTGGACCAGGTAAATATTGATGGGATCTTGAGGGAGAAAAAACGGGTGTTTGCTCAACTTTTCAGTCATCGATTTATGATGGCAAGAGCGTTTACTTAATTACGCGAAACACCGTCAACAAATATTGATGCTTAGCACTGTGTATAATATAAATAACAGGAAACATCTTGCTATAACAGAAACCTCTGGTAGAAAGCGCTTATGTAGCAGAAACAGATTACTTTTTATTTTTTCTAATCTACTGTAGACGCAACAAAACTATGCTCATTTACTTCATAAATGATGTTTTTGCATTGACTGTCATTATTTGTTCAAGAACACAAATCTCTCTTTGTGGGAATTTTCCTTCTTGGTTGTCTTTATCGCTATGTACGGAAACTGACAAGTCCACCTGTTCATGTCAATTAGCAAACGTCAGCAACCATTTTTGCAAAATTAAGGCTTAGACGATCACGTCATCTTCTTTCCCGTTATAACTATTGTAGGTGAAACACGCTTCACAGCTAACGTAATAAACGACTGTTCGTTGCGTAATATTGTGAGTACAAATCAATGGCGATTACGGCACTAAAAGATAGTCACTGACAGTGATCTTAAAGGTTATCAGAGAACAGTTACTCGGGTATCTTTCTTGATGGTGTGGGCGATATTCGAGTACCCTCACCGTTTTGCTGGTTTATTGATCAGTCCTCTTGATTACCTCGATCTATTAGGAATATCATTCCCACGCGGTTCACTTGAGACAAAGTCGTACAGCAGGATAAAACGACTGTTTTCTCTCATCTAAACAACGCAGATTACATAACAATACGCAGATCAACTGTCGCTGCAGTCGCATATTGGGTACCGGCGACAAAGGCTGTTCGATCGCGAGCTAATTACAAGTACAACTGTTGCTGTTGAAATCCCTTTTCGAAGTATTACTGGTTTAGTATGTCATAGACCCAAAAGCGATGACAACAAAACAAACCTAGGACAAGTTGTAAAATCAAAAGTTGTAGTAAAACCTGTTTTTTCTTACATACAGGTTGCGATCGAGCCGTCGCCGATCTCTACAGCATCGCCACCTACCAGAACATCCCCGTGATCGGCGTACCCGCCGGGAACGTGGTCGGTATCACCAAGCTCTCCCGCCAGCAACTGCCCTTACTCATCCGCCCGGCCTATTCCTTCACCGACGTGTCTCGTCTCTTGATCACCTTCCTCGACGCCTTTAACTACACACACACCACCACATTAATCGACGAATCCAACGCTTTCTACTCGGAAATGGGGGAGATGGTCAGTCTGCAGTTCCGGACCGCGAGACCGGATCTGTATGCCCGGGCGAAATTCGAGCAGTTCAAAAGCGACGACGCCACGAGGGAAGAGTATGGGAATTTTCTCAAGATTGCCAGTGTCAATTCGAGGGTGGTGGTGTTGCTGGGGAATGCGTCGGTGGTGCGGCAGGTCATGGTAATAAACAGTCTGTTTTTCCGGAAGTATGGAGGCGGTTTTTGATGGTTCTCGGTTTTCAGCTGGTTGCCCGCAAGCTGCTCATGACAAAGGGTGATTATGTGAGTTTATAATCGATACCGCTGTTTGTGGTTTCTAACAGTGCATGAAAAATGGTATTTCCATGCGTTTTTTATTTGGGTAAATTTTTTTGAGACCTGAAACGTTTAACATTTTTCGTACTGTGCGATCGGTAAACAGAAGCGTTACGGTCGTTTAACCTGAATACCTGATTACTTTTTGTCAGGCACTTCTTTTTTTGGTCAGTGTTTATTTAGCATCACATTCGTCCTTGTTGCTGGATCAAGCGGTATATACCGCAGTTTACGCAGCACTGCGCTTGTTAATTACTGTTTACTATTACCTTGCTTAATACCACTCTGTAATCTGGTGGACATGTGTCTTGTTTACTATCCTTTTTCTTTGTAGGTCTACATTGCCGTGGAGCTATTCAAAAGCAATTTCTGGGGTGATTTCACGTGGAAATTCGATGATGCGATGGACCGGGTGGGTGGCACGCTACTAATTCCGCAAATCCCGCTCGAAAAATTATTTGTCGGCTTACTTGCACCTGTAGGAAAGTCAGCTGGCGTATCGATCCTTGGTCATAATTGGATTATACGAAGAGACCAACTTGGAGTTCTCACAGTTTGAGAAGGATGTACGGCGACGCGCGCGAATAGATTACCATTATAACTATGGAGCGTTTGAACAGGTCAGTACAATTTCTAAAACTTTCGAACAAAGAATTCGCAAATTACGGTAAAGCAACCGTACCAAAGATAATAGATATGTGCCGCTTCTGTTGTAGATTGATCCAGTGGTCGTCAGTTTCTACGACGCGTTCATTCTGTACGCCACGACTGCTGCTAAGATCTCTGACGAGGGAGGGAATCTTACCGATGGGCTTTACGTGGCTAATGCCATGAAGAACGTTTCCATTCGGAGCCCGCTGAAACACTACATCAATATCAATCCCAGCGGGGACAGAGCACGCCCTTGCTCGATCAAAGATCTCAGTCGCGAGACGGA
>JAQGAU010002773.1:0-14637 GCA_034698045.1 Paramacrobiotus richtersi
GCGCTGACGGTACACCACTCCCTGAATCACTCATGGCCCGTTCTCAGTACGAAGTCCAATCGGAACGGTAAGTCCCTAGAATCAGTTAAACGGATCAAATAATCAATCGAACCACTTCAGATACAAACGCCATGTCCAAAAGAACTGTGGCTGGATATTAAAACGGTGGCTGCTGATCTTCCGAGATAAGTAGGACAATGCGCAGGTACAGGTCAACATTCATGCAATAAATTAAAATATCCCGAGATGCCACCCGTGTGTGGTTTGCGTCGGATTCGCAGAATACAAAAATTTATTACTTCGTACTGTTACTACTGTATTCACAAATTATAATTTCGTAATCATGATTTGCAAAACGCATGATAACGCATTGTTATTACCGTTTGAATTAATTTTATCACAATATTATTGTTAATTATGACAGCTAATGATCTACAAAACGCAGCCCAGCAATACAGAAGTAATTCAGTCAATAATAATTAGGAATTTTGTACTACTTTACTGCTTGATGTAATACGTACACTAATAATTAGAGTTATATGGTTAAATTGCACAACATCGCATGGAAGTCGAAATTAGCAAGTATTTATTTAGCCTTCTGTCATTAAGTGAACGTCTACCTTTGCATTCCACCGACTCAAACGAGCTTGAATGTTGTCATTTTAATGCCCAATAGGTACGAGAATTACAAAATTTCTTTCCGGTCAACTATACCAGAATGACCTTACAGACGTCATTAACAATGTAACATGTACAAAAATCACATCTTCATTAAATAATCAAGCGCGACTGCCGTTTCAGATCCTTCCTGGTAGCAAAGGTACATCTCCCTCGACGGATCACTTAGAGTCCGCCTGTCAAAAAAATAAATCTTGGAAGAGCAAGTTCGCCTGTAACTTAATGTGCTGGCAAGTACTGGAGTCATCAATATCTGAACATGGATAAAACGATGACAACGATTCATACCCCGAAATCCAGTAACGTTTAAAAAGGGAAGGTGATGGATACTCAAGAAGCAGCGTGACTTCCTCAGACTGTGAAGCTGCACACTAAACCACAAAACGTGTTTTATGATAGCATAGCAGCAATAAAAAATTCACACTACTGGCATATGCTATTGGTTACCGAAAGCACATTCCTTAACAATGGAATATGGTGCATAAAATCATCAAACAACTTTGGTGGCAGAAAGGAATTTCTACTATAGTCGTCCATAGATGACTCCAAAACCATATGTTGAGACTGACCGGATACGGTAACACAGAATATGACGCCGGATCTGTGAATTTCGAAAACCAAATTCTTACCCAACAAATATTACAAAGATATGTTTTAACATCGTTCATGTATTATTTCATTATACCTTCGTTTTGCACCGGGGTCCACTTGAGGATGACGCTGTAGAGAGCCTCTCGAATAAACCACTTCGCAAACTATGTACAAATTATCAGCAAACTTGTGTGGCGGTTACCGTTAAATTTTCAGAAGACATTGAAAACATCCCAGATGCCTGAGAAAGACTTGGTGGGCGCGATCCTTGCGTTCTTTCGAATTCGCCAGCAAGAGAAAATTTCTGCGCAACATTTGGAGCTGAGGTGGTACGAACTAAGCTTCCAACTGTAGTCCGTCCTGTCAATTAGGTCATTAATCATAATATTATTAAGAAAGACGAGAAGCAGCAACGCGATGAATGCTCATCGCATACCTTGACCTATATTTGTCGCAATGGATGATGGATGCGCTAACTGGTTCGTTGAGCTGAACATCATAAGGACCGGAGAAATTAATAACGTATATGATTAAAAAGTTGAAATCCTACTTTTTCTCGAAGAAACCCGCTAAATGCTGTACATCCGGCCTTCGCATAAACGTACGCATGGAGGATAAAATGGATCCGAAAATCATCGCATTTATGTTATCGCTGTGAAAATGGAAAAGAAATTATTTATCCATACCAACATACTGTCGAAAACTAATTCTGTATTAGTTTTTTAAACGATACCTACCTTGTTTCTAGTACCTCCACAATGCAGCAATGAAGTAAATTTTCCTGAAAACAACACTTCCATAAGTGATATGTCGACTTAATTCTTTCGGCTGTGACAAAATAACTGTCCATAATGTTAACGCAACGACATAATTCAGAATCCACAGCCTGCTTACGAATTTTGTCCACAACACATAGTACGATGCATCCGGTTGTACTTCTGAGCCCAAACTCTTCGGATAGCATCTCAAAACATGGTTTTCTACAAAGCACATCATAATACAGACTTTCACATGGACACATTGATTACCAGATTGTTATTTTGAAATCAAGGTCACATTCCAAAATTCACATCCTTAAAAATTGAATGCTAGCCCACAAGAAAACAACAGAAAAAAGACGACTGATAACATTAATAACTGCCAACTGGGAACCATGACTTACTATCCGAATTCTTTTCGCTTCGGAAACCATCTTTGTGAAGCAACAAGTATTTGTGTACGGCATCATGAAGCGGAGGATGGAGGCGATTCACCAGGAGAACACGCTGTTAACATAAAGAACAGTATTATTACCCGAGAAACTATTTCACTGTTTTTCCACTCACGCACGTTGTAGTAAAGACAGCTTCCAAGGATGTAACATTCTGATCTGGGAAACATCCTAAAAATCTGGAAAAACATTAATACCAGCTGAATATACGACGCAACAATTATTGATGTGATTCACCTCGTCCAGAAACTCTGCGGCTTCGAAAATGATCATTTCTCTCGCCAAATCATTCTATCGGAATCGAAAAAACCATTACGAAAACCATTATCGGAAACAATCAGTTCTTCATGATTTTGTACCACATTTGCGTCCTGTTTGTAGCACGGAATCACTTGAGACCATAGGGCATCGTGTGGATTTTGTTTTTCGCCGGTTGCAGAAGACATTCGATATAAAGCGCTGATAATCATCCCATCCAAATCACTGCGGATTACTACTTCTTGGAGACTTCTACATGCAATATAAATAATGCCAAAAGCATTCGCCGGAAATGAGTGACAACGCTGACCTTCTTATACTGGACGTTGTGAATGTGAGGATGGAGTGAATATTTGTGAGAAGACAATTACCGGCGCCAGACCGACACGTCGAATTCCAGTTGTTGTCGACAGCAGTCCCGAACAGGAACAACAAGTTCCGCTCATAATCATCAAGAACAGCCACCTCCACATCGGATACACCGACACACATCCGCACAGTGCTGCCGAGAATACAGATACAAATATCGAAAACCAGTAAGGCCAAAGACAACAGCGAACAGCAACATTTATTATACATATGTCTAAGAAGCCATTATATACCCGGTATTGACCAACGCCCGCAGCTTACGAACTTCCGGTACCAGATCCTGATTTTGGCTGATATCCCATAGCGTAATCAACGCACCGCGATTCTTAATAAAGTCGCTGTTCGACGAAGGATGTGCATATAATATATCCTGCAATACCGAGCGAGGCTACTAGGATTGACGAAGCAACTAACTTGTAACAGATAAAAGAACCTGCTAGTACTACTAAAGTAGTTTATAAGTATCAACACGCGAACCATGCGCTGTGCTGCATTCTGGATCTACGTATTTAGTTTCTAATCAGACGTAAAATAACACGTTAGCACTGTGCGGAGTGCAACGGCTTTTACAGGTTAATTAATTACCGTTAGGCGTTATAGCGATGATGAATTATATCAAGTCTATGCAGTTAATTATATTGTTTCACTTTCCTTATGGTAATTATGCATTTACATAGTACTTACCTGTTGATCGAGACTACTGTCCCGTTTCGAACCTTCTTTATCGATAATCATAAAGAAAAACATTTGCGTCATGATAAAAACCAATCATCCAACTCAGACTAACTGTAAGCTGTACGCGAATTCACAACGACCTAAAAGCAGTAGCTGCATTTGGCGAGGAGAACAAAATGAAAAACAAAGCCGTAAAACTTAAGAAGAGAAAACTTTTGACAGGCTAGCGCTGCAAAAATGTCGAATCATGGCTTATGAGTCTATGATCATGACGAGTTGTGAATTTACTTCAGATCTAGAATCAGTACTTGTACTGAAAGTATGTCGCCAGCCGCCACAGTACAAGCAGAAATAGTTCAACAACAACAGTGTATGCGGGCGGGAACTACATGATGCTACCAGCTGATTTACAGGTGACGGTTCGCTGTTTGCTTCCCATCACGGAAGTTCTACGCAGTCGAGCACGACGCTTATCAACCTGCTTTGCAATTTTGCTCAAATCTTTAGACAAATGAAATATATGTCCAGATATATGTAACCAAGATTCTCATGTTTGCACTAATTTAACTATACTACTTAAGTATTAGCGCATCCATCCGCGTGCCCCGAAGCAAAGAGAACCCCTGCTAGTTCCTACCACATTTACGATTGCGGTAAAAAAATCATAAGACAAGGCCACAAGGGATTCATCTGCTACTGATAGTCAGAATCAGGCTATGAACCGTTGCAATCTCGAACCACACTCTTGCATGGATGAAAAATCTACACTGCGTGACTGCGGACTAGTCTAAAAACTACAACCGACGAACTGAGACATCATCCAGAATGGACGTACTTATAAGTACTTTCTGACTTTGGGTCATTTTCTCGAGCACTTTTGCGTGAGTCTCGGCGCGCTGTATCATTTTGCAGCTTGAAATCGCATACGCTCGCATTAAAAAAGTAAAACCACAAAATCGGATGACTATCAAATACTAAAATAATACAAAATTAATGAACGAGAAGGACGAAATCATCATCGCTCTTAAAGCTCAGATTTCCTTTTTATCATCCCAGAAAAGAAGTCGAATCTTTCTGGTTCAGATAAGATCAAAAAAGTAGTGTGACAAAATTTGTTCAACTACGCCTTTTTATAGGGAATTTTTTAGCCACGCCTAGGGGAATCGAGATCGGGGATCCGCTTGAGCAGATCCTCTGTTAACAGCGCATACAACGGGAATAGAACTAATTCGCGGAACCAACATGAACATGCCGACATTAGAAAACTGACTAGCATTTCTACATACATAAAACAATTTCACGTTTTTTAAAAATAAATCAATTTACAGTAATGTGCTTCGAGCGAAACGAGAAATTGCTATGTACACGGATCCAGTTCCACACCCGCCTCAATGGGGCGTAAGCGTAAAGCGCAACATGCACTACTGAGCTTAAAAAAGCAATTTTTTGATTTATTTGGCAAAGACATTTGCGATTCGCGGGAAGTGGAAAACGTCTGAAAATTAATAGATACGCGTTTACGTATACAGCGTTTTTTTCGGTTTGTGTAATGTAAACTGTAATGTTCGAAACAGTGAAATTTTCGAGGTGATGAAAAGGCAACCGTGCTTTAATAAATCCTGTGTGTGCTGACTTGTTGATGTCACTGATCCGTATTCTAATTATGTGAGTTGTTGCGAGTAACTTCTACTTGTCATGATCACTTGTGTCCATGTTTACTTAATTCTAGAGCACTAGTCTTTCATCCTGATTTTGTTCATGTTTATAATAAATCTGCCACAGAATACCTTGGAATTTAACGGTACTTTACGGTAACTGACAGTATTTATTTCCATTTAACTGACATTATTTATCTGGGAGCTGCGCAGTTCCTGTCATCAATTATGCCGTGGAAACGTGGCACTGTTCGCACAGCAGTAACGAGGCATGGGATAATTTTGGGATTAATCCTGTTAAGTTTATGTTTTGCTTCCGTTGTTGCCAAAAGTAATTCCGACGCCGATGCTAATCTCATCTCTGGGAATGGCGCGGATGAACGGGTGGATTCGGAGAAGGCTGAGAAAGCAGCAGAGCCTCCACCTGCTAAGGTATTTGAACTTGGTCCAGAATATTAATTTGTCGAAGAAAATTTTCCGTTATTTGTATTGTAGTCAGGGGCCGAGCCACCCGGTGAAACAAAAGCCGATGATTCTTTTTTGGATAAATATTTCTTGAAACGGGAGCAAGTGGATCACGGCTTCGTCCATGCCTTCCTTGCATCATTGTCTGTGATTATTGTATCGGAGATTGCCGATAAAACCTTTTTTATCGCAGCTATTATGGCAATGCGCCATCCCAGAATTACCGTATTTTCCGGAGCCATTACCGCTTTAGCCATTATGACAGTTCTTTCAGGTACGCGAAAAGTATGTGGCTTTTCCGCTGAGTTTCGCATATAAATTGTGCGATTGTTGTTTCAGTGTTGTACTTGTAGTTACTATTACCTAGCGCGAAAGTACCAGTTGAAAATAAATTTGTTGTATGGAATCAGTTGAAGATAGTTGTATTTAATGGTTGAAATGAAAACAGTAGTCGGTTGAGACGACTTGAGATTGATTTGTTGAGGATAATGACGCCAGTTATGCTGATCGAATGCGGGATGTAATTACAAACTCAGTACTCAACGACTCTGTTGCTTTTGCAGTATTTTTGGGGTATGCCACAACAATTATTCCACGTGTCTACACCTTCTACATTTCCACGGCGCTGTTTGCCATTTTTGGATTGCGAATGCTTAGAGAAGGTACAGAATATTTTACAACCTTTTTATTTTACAACCTTAAGTTACATAGTTTCTTTGGAGTTGTTCTTTTACTGATCGCGCTGGATGCCTTTTTATGCTTTCCTGAATCAAACACATTTTGGCTGCATCTCGAAAGATGCATTTCTTATATAATTGCTTAAAAATCTGTCGGAAATTTTATTAATTGGTAAAGATGTGGTCCTCACAACGCGAACAGCTCTTACGGAAAGGACGCACGGAGAAGAAACTAATATTAAACCTAACGATGTCTTTCTTTCTGCGTGTATATTGCTTGTCAGCGATGTTTTCCGTTTTTGATCGTGTCGGTCTGTTTTGCAGGATACTATATGTCAAAAGATGAGGGTCAGGAAGAAATGGAGGAAGTACAAGCGGATTTGAAACGGCGTGAGGAGGATTTCGAAAGAAAGATGCAGCAGGCTTCCGCGTCCGATGTTGAGTCTGGGACTGTCCGGCGGTCCCTTGCTTTTCGGAAAACGAGAATCGCCATGCAGTCGCACGTGTTTTTTGAGGCACTGACGCTAACGTTCTTAGCGGAATGGGGAGATAGGTCTCAGTTGGCCACGATTATTCTGGGCGCCCGTGAGGTGAGGAATCATGCTTTTTTATATGGAATGTCAAGGATCAAACATTTTGCTTGATGTAGGATGTGACGGGCGTCACTGTCGGTGGAATTTTGGGTCATTCCATTTGTACCGCCATGGCTGTGATTGGAGGTCGGTTTATTTCTACCAAAATTTCACCTCGGACAGGTACTAATGCTTTTTAGATTTTCTGCGGTAAAATATATTATAATGTATATTTCTCTTGTTATAGTGACGATTGTCGGAGGTTTTGTCTTTCTTCTTTTCGCTGTGTCAGCGTTAATAATGGGTCCGGGAACGGAAACAGTTGTTTAATTTAGTTTTTATTGATACTCATCGCGTCCTAATCTCCGCAGAGTTACGCAAGCGTGGAGTTTAATTTTTTGTTTTGAATGTACTGGAGATTTTATGCGTTTTTACGGGCATTCCGTCTGAAAGTATGATGCTGGATGCCGTTATATCTCTCTCAGATTTCGCTACTGAGAAACGAGTTTTTCTCTGATGACGAACGACGTTTCCATTTAGAGTTTCCGCTATCGGTAGAGTTCGCGTAACCGAGATAGTTTACGGAAAGATGTTGTTCAGAACTTGTAATGAGCAATATACAAATAAATGCCGACAACGAAATACCAAGTTATTCAACTGTAGTAAAATTTTCATATGGGAAAACAAACAAAATTATACCAACATAATCCTATTTGTAAGTCAGTTCCATCACATTTAGGGGCAAAGTTATAGGCGCACGGATATCGCATGTTGTTAAGGATGTAAGAGGAAATTCACAAGGCAGCAGGGAAATGTTGTAGAGACCCATGAAGTCCATCTGCAAAAGCACATCGTGGTGTTGCATTTGTCGGATTAACATGTTCTACATCTGGTATATGTGTAAACAGAAACACTTACCTGAGTCGTCCTCAGTGAATTGAAACGCCATAGCTGCTGTGGATGCGCACTATTTTCCAGTGTTCTCAACAACTTTAATTCAAATTCCGTTGATGGTGAGGACGTATGCGTTACTCTTGCCACGTGAGAGCCTGTGAAATAATTATTGTTTCAAGTTTCGTAATTATGGAACCAGTGCGAAAGGTACACGAAACTGACTTGTCGGTGATTTCGTAACAAATTTCCCTCGGAATTTGGTTCGAGTTTTGAACCGAACGTGAACCTTTGTGCCTCCGTCGACCAATTTGACATGTAGCAGTTTGATATCCGCTATAAACAGAAATATGAAATAAAATAACCAAACGCTTTCATTAAATTAAACCAATCAAACCTGAAAATCTGGGTTCTTCCGGTTTCTTTTCTTTTACGCTTTCTATAGTTCCCACCATGGAGCCTGCAGGCGATGTGTCTGGTGACCAAGCTGTCATTACACTGTCGTACGAATACACAATATCCAGAATTGTCGACTGATCGAAGTGTTTCCAAGGCTGTCCAACAGAGTTTGTGAAGTATGCGTAGGTGATGTATAGCGGCAGTTGCATCGATACTTCTCTTCGAGTGGTCATCGGCACCTAAAGTGAAAATACGTAGTCACATTCCGTTCGCTGTTAAGACCTACAACAATAGAAAGGTCATCTTACAACCCGGTCCGATAAAAGTTTTCCGCCGCAGATGTTTGTAATTTCCGTTGTGGTGAATGTACTGATGAAGGTCCATCGACAGTTGCGCAAATCAAGATTTCGGTAAAATTCAACAGTTCGATTGCCGCGCAGCTTTTCATCAAACTGATAAGCAGTGAGGTTGTCATGATTGGTATGGTGTTTCAAGAATCCATCGTGGGTCCGCACTTCTTTGCTCGATAGCATATTGGAGCAGGGATGTTCGGCCACTCGGGTGCCTTCGTTAAACAATACCATATGCAGATCCATAATCGGGGTTGTGGAGATCAGCGGAATCAGGCCGACACGGTGTGGAATACTGACCGTTACTTTGATTTTTCCATCTTCTAAAAACCACGGAATTTTAAGATACCGCCCTTTCCCACTGTCGCAAATTTTAAGGCTGTTTATTTAATTAATTTGGTTTTATGACATTTTAATTTCTTTCGTGTTTTCGACATTTTCACGAACTTGTATGCGAAGTCGCTGCTTCGTAGGCGTCCACATTCACAGCATTCTGCGACACTTTGGAATATGGGCATCTGGCGTCAAGATTTACGGCAGTGACCAAATCACTAACTGTTTCGAAACCTCCGTGACCTTTCGTGGACACGGCACGAGCCGAACATTGCACAACGCTCCCTGAAATTGTAAGAAATGCCAAATTTTATATCAGTCAGCCACCGCGTAAGCTTGTCAATTACCATTAGCAAAGTAGATGCTGTCCAGTACCGGCCCATTTAAACTCGCAAACCACGCCGAACTGCGAAGATGCTGAAGAGGCTCAAAGCTCAGGGCGCTCGTGCCCAACGAAAGGGATACTTTCCACTCGTAAATGGTCTGCGAGTCATCGATACTTTCCAGTTCACAAATCAAGCGGGTTCTATGGTAATCTGGATGAACCGGATTGCATGTCTATGCAGAAAGCATACGTATAGCAGACTTCTCCTTGTCGATATCTTGTGTCGCTAACAGTGTTACTTACCGTCACGCAGACTACCGGTTGTCCGGCGGCCACCCAGCCTCCTGGAGTAGGTGCAGCATAATTTTCCAAACTCTAAAATTTTACTTTGCAGTTACTGCTGAAATAACCTAGTTGGAAATGCTTAGTGTAACATAAAAGCGTTAGACTTACAGTGATCATTGGTGCACCGGGAAAGCGAACATTTTCTCCAGATTGCTCTTCGATGGTGACCACAGTCATACCGTCCTCGATTATCGCTCCAGTTCTCTTCAGCGCATAAAGACTAACTGTAAAGTTTTCTTTAGCTTCTTCTGCGTCGTCGTAAACGATCCGAATCTGGATGATTTCCTGACTCCGATTAATTCCAAAATTAATCACTGTCAATGAAACGAGAGTGGAAAATTACAATGAAGTCAATTTTAACGTAGTATTTCCACATAATATTATGCTTTACGAACTCGGCCTTACTAGTAAGAGAGCGGGAAAATAAGTGCCCGTATATCTGCAGTTCGGCAAGTACGTTACATGTATATATGAGAAGAACGTGCGTTTTACCTGTATCGATTGCTTCGTAGTCTGGTCCCGCTTTAGCTGTTCCATCTTTCGTAATTATGCGGACAATATCGCTCCTGGAGAGATTACCAGTCCGAACAATTGGGATGCTTAGCCACTGAACCGTTCTGGGTGTTAGAGGCTCCACAATCTCGTAGTGGGACTTGCCGAACGAGATGTATGATACTGAAAAGCAAATGCATAATGTACAGCCGCTAATACCTTCATGTTGTGATAACTGCTTAGCCGTAAAGCCGGCTACAGTATATTACGGGGATGCTGCATTATTAAATGCAACTACATATATTTCTGCAGATAACAAGCAGCCCAGTATCCGGACTGTAACGGACAGTGTCACCGGTACTAATGTAGACCATTTTTTCCAAAATGCAAACACTCCCGAACTTACCATTCTGAAACAAATTATGGGCCGTTCTTCTCGACGGTGATGTAGGTGTATTTTCCCTGGGTTTTACAGCACCCCGCGCAACAGGTTGGTCGTGGTTGTTCTCTTCTAGCAGGGAAATTTTTTGTAAAAAACTTCGCTTCGCATTCTTCTCTGGTTCCGCTTGCTTTATATCCTTTGCCATAAGTTCTTCGAGTTTTTGATATTCTTTCAGTTCCTCCGTCGTCCGCATTTTTGTGAAGTCGATTCTGTTATTTGCTGCACTGCTTTCGGACATTAGCTTCAGCTCGACAATTTCTTTCTGACAATGTGGGCAATCTTTAAATCCATCTGGTAATTCATATGCTGCAAGATTTCCGCCTTCGTTTCCCAACAGGATAACTTCACCAGCCGCAATTCCTCCTAAAACAAGCAAAGCAAATTATTTTTTTTCGGATTGTCTTGTTATTTATGATCCTGTTTACCTCCCACGGACGAAAGCACTGTAAGGTTGATGTGATTCTGGACATGGATGTTTGCATAATTTGGTTGGCCAAGTTGTGCGAAATGAGAATTATTGAGGAAAATTCTTATAATCTTTTTCTCCGCTTTTTGTGCAATTCCAGCGATATCTTTCAGAGTAACTGTTTGCAAATCTTCGCCGGGGCCGAAATAAACTACTTCCAAGCGTTTCCCATCCGACGAGGTCACTTCCACTTCGGAAGGGTGGTGCAGGTCACCGCCTTTTCGTTCGACTGTCACCTCGAGATGTGGTTCGAAGATGGTAGTGTGGTATTCTGGTTTCGCAAACTGGATTACCGGCTCTGAAAAACCATTACGTCTGAATGCAATAAAGTCATTTTCTGTCACTAAACAAAGTCACTGGACGTTGCACCGCTTATGTGGTGATCATTCATGAATCGATCAAATACCTGTTTCAGTAAATAGAAAAACACGTATGATACGGTAAGTTTAAGCGTTATTGTATACAATTTGGATTCCGGCTTACCATCCGCAATATCCCTCTTAATGATTATTTCAGTTTGCGCATATATGCCGACTCGGGCGCCGCCAACTGGACGTATATTGACGAAAAAGTTTTCATCTTCTTCCGCAAATTCATCGTTAACAATGACCAAAGGACACGTTGCCGTCGCTTCGTTTGGCCGGAACTGGATGGTACTAGAATGGATATTTAAGCGGGAAACAAAGTCGGGACGAAATATCTGCTGCTTGCGAGAGATAGTGCCGGTCGCCGTTCCTGTCCACAATATCAGCAATTTTATTAAACATTTTTACCATCACGATAAGGGAGCAAGTTCCTGTCAGTTTGCAGAATTCCTGAACTTACCGTCGGTCGTGTAACAGATGATGGACAACGGATAAGAAATATCACGTCCACCACGATTCAGGGTCAAATTGTACACTCCGATGTTTTCTTGAACGAAGTATAACGGATTGGGAATGTAAATCACAGCATCTACGGCACAGGAATTTCAGATATGTATCGCTTTTTATGCGTTAATCAAAAGTCTAGTTTCTATTATGACCAGCAAAAAGATTTGATTTGTCAATATATCAATATCCGCCTATAAGCAAAACAACTTACTGTCATCCCGATCGCTAATGGAAATCGTTGTTACGAATGGTTTCCGAATATTGGCAAACTGCGGGTCTTCCAAAAATAGTTGAAACATTTCTTTACTTTCGTACACTTCATCCTTCATGATGTTGATTTCAACGCTAGTTTCATTCTGTCCCGGCTGGAATTCGGCTTGAAGTGCGAAATCCTCCTTGTAATCTTTACCCATGACTGCACTCAAATCACGCGCTTTTATCGAAACAAAATCCCGCTCTGCAACAATTTGTTATGGCTTTATTTACGCTTTATTTAGTAAGTATACTTAAAGATTTTGTCATGCACTTCATGGAGCTAGCGATAATTACAAAAAAACGATGCACCGTAAACTGTTGCACTCAGTGGTGACCTTTGTTTACTAATCCATTTTTTTGTTTATACTGCAGGACAATAGTCCATTGATTCAAAATATCAGTTAGCGATTGTCTCAATGGTACTTAATTTCTGCATCATAATTTATAAGTATCGCTATTTCCATGTTGTAAAACTTCGGAAATGGAAAGTACGGGAAACACTTACTATCGAGCCATCCACGCCGAATGACACCAACTTTGACGACACCAGCCATTTCATTTACTTCGTAATTCTCTTTCGCAAAAGCCATCCAGGTCCAGCGAATTGCGCCGCTCAAAATCTTCGACCTGTTTCCATACTCATTAATGGCTTGCAGAGTGAAAAAATCCCCGGTGGCGAAAGCGTTGTCGGCACTAGCAGATAAAGCATAAACAATGTCCAGATCGGTCAACGAATTTTCCGTAAACATATGGACACTTCTGTCTGGTTCGCGTAAATCCATAAAAGATCCGAATTTCGGCGGCTCGATAATTTCAAATAGCAGTTCCTTTTGTGAAGACTGGTTCGTGCGAGTTATGTTGATGAACTCTTTGGATATGACCACACCGAAATACTTGTTCGAAAGAAGCTGCAATGGACCGTTTCGATCATACACAGTAATATTTGGCATTTCTCTTTTCTCCGGGATCGGTGGAGGAGTGCTCAAGGAGACTGGCACCACGGTATTCAACTGGGGATCGGTCATGTTGTAAAACTGAAACTCCGTTTCCGGTCCCACCAGTTCAACCGGCGACGAGATGACCTCGACCAATCCGTAACGCGAATCATGCCCATCGTCCAGGGGCGCCTCCCCCTGAATAATAACGTGGATCGTTTTTTCCACAAGGTGCTCCCCATCGGATACCCGAATGGTAAAGTCATCCCGGTGGGCGTTACTTCCGTCGTGGCGGTAGATGATTCGGTCTGGTCGAGCGAGATCCTTGTTGGAGAAATTGCGAACTGGATGAAACACTGGCTCGATCTGAATTTCATTCGGGTCATCCTTTGTGGTGTTGTATACAATCATTCCACGCTGCGGGAATTTAACGATATCAATGGTTAGGTTATCTTCGGGAATATCGGCATCCGTAATGTACACGAAGAATGCCAAGGGCACTTGTTCGCCGAATGCCACCTGCACGTCGTTGGACATGACGATAGGGGATTCATCGTTGGCACTGTCGATTGTCACCAGAAACTCTAACCAAACACCAGCGCAGTTCATCCGGAAAACATCCGAGCGTGGTTCAACTTCCTTGTGGTTGTTTTGCTGGTAATACACCTGATGTTGAAAGATTTCAAAATTGGAGAATTCAGTTACGGGAACATTGCGCATAACGTCAAAGATCTGTCCGTATGCTGGAGGCAGAGTTAATGAGCATTTGGTTGTTCCGGATTGTGGCGCCGGCATGACAATGTGTTCCTGTGTCAACACTCCGCTTTCCCCCTCATTAACTCTGAACGGTTTGCCTATGGTCGTGGAAATGATTTTTTCTATCAGTAGAATTTGTATTTCCAAATGATCGATGATTTTGTCACCGATAACCCAGTGATCGTCGACGGAGATGATGCGAAAGGAAAGGTCATCATCGAACAAAGCGTTAGTAATGAACTGACCGCGGTGTTGGGCTTGATATTCGACACGATCGTATTCGATATCTTTCCAGGAGAATTTCATATTTGCGGTTCCGTTAACCAAAAGCGATCCCTTCTGGGGAGGCGCCAGTAATTCAAACAACAGGTTGCTGGGCGGATAATTGTCGGTTTCTGCTGAACCCAAGAGCTTCATCCGGTCTAGTTTAATTCGAGTCCCTTCCGGAACGGTCAATACCATTCCCAGCTTGGATAGACCGAGTTTCTTTGGCTGATCGGACTGCGCTGCCGGTATGATTCGAAAGTGCAGCTCCGTGGCAATTGGATGATCGGTTGCATCGTCGGCGGTGATATTGAACCGGACAAGGTCCTCGTTGGTGGTATGTGCTGTTTTCATGTTCTTAT
>JAQGAU010002774.1:0-14632 GCA_034698045.1 Paramacrobiotus richtersi
TTATGCATGTACCGTACCTAGAGCGCAATAATGTTTAGCAGACATCCGAAGTAGTTAAATGCGTCGCTACGTCATGTCCCTTCTTCGCGGACTTCGTTAGTCTCCGTACACATTTTTAATTTTTTTTTACCCTCAAGGCATACGTATTATGTATAGGAATGGTTTGCAAGGCATCCATCCACACACGTCTCGTCCCGCGCAACCACTGTGCCATCACGAACAGGAGCTAGCCTTCTGGACTATCTTGACATGTAGTTGCCGTGATCCCATCCCGCTTGTACTTCCTCAGCGGTTGCAAATGATAACCAAAGCCGGCACTTTCGCTCGTCTTTGACATAACGTAATTCAGTTCAACGTCCCTGGACAGCACGTTGAGCTGAATCATGCTATGAAACAGATGAGCCTGTACGGTTAAATAGAGTATATATTATTGTATGAACTGCATGTGCTGCCAAAAGCCCGGAATAAGACAAATTATAATCATTACTGCTTACCGACGATCGAGCGTACCACAAGCACACTGCTATAATGCTGTTAATATTACTGTGTTGTTTTTGCCGACATACCGGCTTACTCTCTCCATGCTTCGATCAAGCTGCATAGAACAGCCAGAAAATGTAATTTGGTCAAAGACAGCGATGGGATTACCAAAGCAAAGGTGAAACCACAAGGCCGTTTTTTCGCTTTTGGCGCTCTGACAGCGCTGCTCCAAGAGTAGAAACACGTTCTTTCAGCTTATTGTTCCCTCCGGGATATCTCGCCGAAACGGGGAGGACCATCCGCATTAACTGACGAACTTATTGTGCGCGGTTGGGGCTTGTTCATGGTGCCAGTCGGCTGCATGGACCCACCTTGGTTTCCGTTCGGGATGGCAAACCTCACCTTCGGACGATAGCTGTTAAGTATACCGCGTCGCGGATTTACATCTTGTTGCCATTGCCAGGATGAGCTTCTCAACAAGCCGAAAACGCAAAGCGGCGCCTTTACTCTAGTTTGGAACAGCGTGGGGTTTCGGTTGCTTGTTTTGTTTTGTTGGAGTTGAGACCTCTGGAACTTTCGGTGTGGTTTGCTATCGAAATGATTTCATTTTACTGGAGAGAAGATCAGTGGACTTACAGTAGAGCTTCGCTCGGCCTCGTTTATAGTTTACATTTTTTATAGTTTATAGTGTGACACCGTTATAGTTTTCTGTTATTAGATGCCGCTGTTTTGGGCTCTTCTGGCGTCTGATTCTTGTTCTAATCGGGGTCCGAATATTGATTATTCCTTTGACATTTCACATTAAGTTTAGCCGTGTGGTGTCTCCTTGCGTGCCTTTGCACTGGTTTGTGCGTCGGTAGCTCTTGCTTAATAAAACGTAATCTGGAAGCAGATAGTTGAAACTTGAAAGTACCATGACATGTCATATGACTTCGATCCTTTCACAGCGAAGACTGGATATATGGATCAAGGATTACGGATCAAGCATGTAAAGACAGATTATCTGAAGCCGATACAATGTTGTTTTTGAATAACTCCCGGACTAGGGTGTGTGCATCATAATGTGCATATGATCCAGCTACGTGCTGAACTCGAAATAGCCTTTCTGCACCAGCTAGAATGCTGGAGTCGGATTTCCGTTTTCCGCAGTTCACAGTGCATTCAGAAAAGCTCCTCTCAGGCTCTGATCTTAGATTCTTACGTAAAAGTAAAGAATTTGGTTATCCAGCAGAACAAATAGCATTAGCAGTGGATCAGGTTCAACTGCGCACATGTTGTGGTTATTCTCTACCGGTCTACTTACTGCTTTGCGCCATTACCATAATATAATCTGACATTATGCTTTGGGCGTTCGTTTTCTTAAAATATCAGCCGCAGAGTTCGCGCTTTCCGTCGAAGGGAAAATATATTGTTCAAGAAGTATGTAGATTATGCCAAAACATTGCCGCATAACTGATATGTGATTGTCAATTTGTCATCGTTTAGGTTTGCTTTTCCGTTGTTGTAGGTTGTGCATAGCCGCAGAGATGCCGATAAATCAAGATAACATTAGCAGAAACATCCGAGCCAATGTCTTCCTCAATTTCGCTGCGCTATCGGGTAACACAACTTCCTCAAATACAAGTTCCATTGCGGTCCAGGCATGGAATATTTCAGCTGCGCTTCGCGTAATTCTGTGCACCCTCGATATATCCCTCAACGCTTCCGTCCTACTGGCAATGATACCGCACAAAAAACTCTGGACATCGTTTACAGTTTACATCGCTTTTCTCCTTACTACAAATGCAATTTATTCTGCCGTCTTACATCCGTTAGAAATCATTCGTCTGGTCTATTCAAAATGGTGGCTGTCATCTCGTTTCTGTACTTTATACCTGTACTTAGCCTGGGTGTTCTGTGCAATTCCATTTCAAATGCATTTACATATAACAATTAACCGCATCTGGGCCATTGCGTTTCCCATTTCTTATCGACAATATCATACGGCAAAGGTCGCCTGTATGCTGTGTCTGGGGAGCATTGTATTCGTCCATATTGTTGCTTTGCCACTTATCCTGCTTGATCAGTTCATATACTGGAATAGGCTGGAACGCGGCTGTTTGCTTAATTATGACTTTCAAATAATCACCAAATATTCCAGCGCTGTGACATTCTTGTTGTTTGTTGGACCGGCTGGCTTTGTGGTATTTGCGTATCCGTTTATCTATTACAAGCAGATTCAACGGCGGAAAATTGGAACCATGCCCAACAGCAACACGAAGTCCTCCACGGATAGATCGAGAGAAACCACTAAAGGAAGAAATGACAAGAACGAACGAAAGGTCATGGTTACAAAACCTGTGCCGGCTACCTTTTAAAATTCTCGATTGTGCTCATATAAATCTTTTCCAAATGTACGCTTAGTCTTGAAAGTTAGATCTTATCACCCTAATCAAAAGTAAACATAACATCATTTACAGACGGAACCGATTTCGGGCCAGTCCAAACCATCCGGAAATGCAAAAGACCGCTCTCGGGCATTTGTCGCGCTGACCCTTCTGACCATGAGTGCTTTTGTTTGCTGGACACCCTTTAATGTGTACATCATACTTCTTGGCACCGTTCTCCCGGCGAAGGATATGATCGGTTTCCGGAACGTTGCGGTTGTACTTTACGGATTAATGCCGATATTGGATCCAATACTTTTTGCTGCTAGTCTACACAGTGTTCGTTCGTTTTGTCGGCAAAAATTCTGCCCTGGTCGTCCTTGAGCATAATATGCGAAGAGATGTACGGAATGTTATGTCGAGTCGCAGTTATCTAGCCCATCTGAACAGACTTTCTATTAGGCTCCTCAAGGTCAAGTTTGTCTATTTGTACCTCCGTTTTACCATTTTCAGTTACAATATATTTTGTCATAAACCAACACGGGCAAAGCATGGACATGAACGCACAAGCCAGTTCAAATTTCCAGGAAAGATAAATAAATAGTCTGCTGTTACCGCAGTTCTTTACGTTTGCTTTCGCAGTGCTTCTGTACACCGAACAAATGCATAATTTAGCATGTGGTCAGACATCAAGAAAACAGCGGTGGAAAGGATATCAAGCCCTGCAGAGTTGCTCAACGAAGTGCTGGGCTAAAAGAAATAAACTTATGGTTCGTTGGAACGTATCAGAAATTTAAGAGTATGAGTTCTCGTTTCACAAGAACCGTTTGAGGAATACAGACCGGAAATTCCCGATTGCTGTCTATTTCGTTCATGTTTTGATAGTACATTTCGCTTATAAGACCAAGCGTGCCTTTGGACCTTGAATATTAAATATTAGCGGAGAGTGCAAGAATGTCGATTTTTCTGGCATGTTTCTTTTTTTCTGTAGATTATAGGGAATTACTGTACTCAGTACTACTCTTACACACTCTGCTGCCAGTAGTAGAATAGTGTTATTATCGATCCAGAGCTTTTATGGATGATCTTTCTGCAACCTGTGACTCTGATAAGGCGAGTTGTGTCTAACGTCTCAAACTAATTACAGCTCTGCAGCAAAGCAAGATGTTTGTTCCGTGACTGTGTCTGTATTCAAAAAATATCCTATTTTGTTCGTCATTGGGACAGAAAATTGCATATATTATTTGCATGGCCTACGTCGTTACGCATTTTTAAGGCTTCGGGGAACAAACAGCAGCCTTACATGTGATTGCAATGTTTGCTCATTTCCTCTGGGAATTTCTTGTGGTCTTACTTTTACTCCAGACGGTCACGAAAGATCTCGGAGCATAACATTAAAGGAATCTGCGAAAGATCAGGAAATTCACTTTTCCTTCTCTGCTAGCCAGATTACTGTTTGCTCGGTGATCACTGTAACAATCGTCGGAATGCTTACAAATGACAACCGGTATCTTGTTTCAGTCTTTTAACGGTTCTGTCAGTGATACCGCCTGGGTAAACACCCTACAATCATGGAACTACGTGAAAGTTATGCGTGTCTCCTTCTGTATTGCCCAGTTGATTCTGAACATTTCTATGCTGATGACCTTTTTCTTGCGAAGAAGTCTACAAACGTCGTTCACAGCGTACATCATGGTGCTACTGATAAGTAATATTATATACGCGGCATGCGAGCACCCGATCGAGATAATCCGCATCAGCTACAAAGAATGGTGGATGCCGCAAAGCGTGTGTGCGTTCTACCTGTACTTGTTTTGGGTGTGGTGCGGAGTGCCGATGCACATTCACGCTCTGATCACAATCAACCGCATTTGGGCCATGTCTTTCCCGCATAATTACCGGAAGTACCATTCGATCCAAGTTGCTTATCTGGTCTGTGGGTTGACCGTTGTTTACATCCACGTAATCGCGCTGCCGTTGATCTTCATCGACCAAATAATTTACCAGAAGCCCGCGAAGAGCTGCGGTTGCCATCTAAACTCGGACGCAGCCCTGGTCAATAACTATACCACTGGAATCCAGATTGCTATCTTCGACCTACCCATCTTTTTAATGGTTTTTGCCTATCCGTTTCTCTTGCGATCGCAAACGCAAAAACGAATGAAGAGAAACACAGTGTCATTTGTCAGCAAATTTAGACGAACTGGACAGGCTGAACATCGCAATGACACTGAGACTGGAAATCGCCCAGTTGTTACTGGTACAGCTGCATCGCGTGTTACACGTTGGCAACAGCAAGCCGCAGAAAGGTCAAAGGATAATTCCCGGCCGTTTCTGGTATTGACGTTACTCACTGTCAGCATCTTCCTGTGCTGGACACCTAACATGACGTACTGGACAATGATGTGCTTCGTGACCCCGCCGCTCGATACCGGTTCCATACGTAACTTCGTCTCTGCCCTTTTCGCACTGCAGCCCGTGCTGGATCCTTTGTTGTTTGCCTTAAGTTTGTCGAATGTACGAAACGCAATGTACAGAATGTTCCGTTCGGTTGGAAAGTTGTTACAGTTTTGGAGTACTTCTAATATATAACCGCAGTTTCAGTGCCGTAACGGAACGGAACGTATTCTAAACATACCATTTATATTTTATCGAATATATATACTGCTGTAGCAAACCCAGCGGAATGCCGAAGTTGTCGGTTATCCCATACATGGGTAAAAACTGTTCATGTTACGTAACTTACGGTTAAAGTAAATAAGTCGAGCTTTGTATCAGTCATATTCCGAGACTGACAATTACAGATACCACAGGTACTTGCATGTCTTCTCTACGCCAACGTGATGCATTTTTAAAGGCCTCGGCACACAAACAGCAGCTTTATATGTGATTGGGTTGCTGCCCACCACCGCTGGGAATTTCCTGTGATCTTAGTGTTATTCCGGACAGTCTCGAAAGATCGGCCAGCATGATACCACAATTCTGCGAAATATGTAAAAATGTCTTTGTCATTCTGTGCAAGCGTGCGTTGCGTGGATCACAAAAAACGGTGAGACGGCGGGAGGAAGCTAGGCTGGCTGTACAAACCGATCCCGAACAGCCGATGGATCGAGTTTCTTCCTAACAAAACCTGAATTAGCCCGAGTATTCTTCCGACGTAAGTATGTTTCTGATTATTATTATTACAGCACAAGAGCATTCAACTAATCAGGGGCTTCAAATCGCATTACTCGGGCAAATGTAAATCGCATTACTCGGTCCTCGATATATCATCCATCCATCCGGAAACTCATTGTGATTTAAGTTTGTGGTTATAAAACGCAAAATTTCCTTTGCGTACCAAGTGCCGTCAATTAGCCTTGGTCGAAAGGTGGCTGGGAGAATCTCACCGGGCAAATGCAGCTGCTACGGGAAAAAGGTACTGCTCGCGGTAGCCTCGATTCTCCTGGCATCTCGTATTCTGAGATTCGACTGGTGAGTCGCTCCCGCTGCTGTGGAACGTACTCCTAAATATCCGATAGTTTTTGTTACGTTGAAACAAGGTACGTCCGACTAACCCCATGGAGGAACCCGACAATCCAGTGGACGCACGCACTGCGATCTATGCGGGTTCGTATGCAAAAAGGCCTCTGGATTACCCAAGCATCGCAACTTCGGAAGATGCAAGCATAAGCAAGCATCGAATCTGCGTGCGAACCAGCTCACCCAAACGGCGGCCGCCCCAACTGCGCCCCCCTCCGACGAACCCCTGATTGATCGTCTAGCCGTCTGGCGCATCAAACCCGATTCTGCCCCATGTCCCTACCGCCGCCAGGTTAGCGTGTTCGGAGGCTTTAGCTGTGCTGTTCGATGCATGTTGCGACAGAAATGACGAGAGCTCATGGGCTGAGCTGCTGACGTTCGCCCCCAGAATTTTGACAGCTCCCCCTGGGAAGTCCGGTAGGGGGCCCTCGCTGGCTACATCCATTAAGGCTAACCTAGCAGGACATTTGCCTCCCCCACGTGCCCGGCGCAACAAACGCAAGAAAGGAAAGCCGGTGGACGAAGCGGTACGGAAGGCTGTCAATCTCAAGCTGCTGGACGGGAATATCACTGGGGCTGTAAGGGTCCTTACTTCAAAGGAAACAATCGCGCCCTTAACGGAAGAAACGATCGCCACCCTTAAAGACAAACACCCCGACGCCCCGGCAGACGAGAGTTTTGTAAACCGAAATCAGCTGCCTGCTGCACCCGATATAACAGAAGATGACCGGCTGTCCGCGCTGAAATCCTTTCCCACAAACTCATCCGCAGGCCCAGATGGTATTCGTGTTGCTCACCTTAAAGATATGATTCTCTATTCCGAAGGGCAAGCAAGGAATGAGCTGCTCCAGTCACTGGTGAAATTTATGAACCATGTTATCCGGAACGAAATCCCCAGTCAGGCCCGCACAGTGTTCTTCGGAGCTGCGACGGAGCAAACATTGTGCCTTTTCTGAAGCCCGGAGGTGGAATTCGCCCCATCGCCCCCGGATGTACGCTACGCCGATTACCCGCGCGCATGATTTGTTTCCGCTTGCGAGAGCCCCTTGGCGAGATCTTTCGCCCAGTTCAGTATGGCTTTGGCACTCGGTTTGGTTCCGAGATCGTCGCGCAAACTGCCCGGACCTATCTTGCAACTAAACTGCCAGGTGTAAGACTGTTCCTAAAGATTGACTTTAAGAACGCATTCAACACTATCCGTAGAGACCGCCTGCTCGAAGTTGTCTTCAATTCCGCACCGGAATATTACCGTCTCGCCAACTCAGCATATGGTACGCCGAGTACGTTGTTTTGTGGCGAGGAAACAACAATCTCCTCTGCCAGTGGGGTCCAACAGGGAGCGTGACACGACATCTCGGCGCGTAATGACTCGGCGCGCGACTTCTCGGCGTTGTATCTTAGGCACCGCAACGTTTCGGCGCTTTAACCTTTCGGCGACGTAACGTCTCGTAACTGTAACATGTCGGCGGTAGCAGTACTTTCGGCGCCACTTTGCGCTTTTGACTGGCTAACTATTCCAGAATATTAAATGGAAGTCTTCGGACGGTATAGAGAGTTTCCCCCGTATTTTTACTTTCTCCATATTTATGTGTGCGGATGTTGATTACAAATCTGTGTACATATACTTGAATGTATGATACTTTGTATGTACATGTATATTTGTGTATCTGACGGTACAGAGATGGCTGCCTTCGCGTTTCCTGTATGTTTATCTGTACGGATACTTGTAGCGCAAATTATTGTACCTTTGCAGTGATCACAACTTCTGTTACAAATAATTAAACGTAGCTGCAACACTTTCAGATAACGAAGTAACGGTTTCCGTGACTTGGCCGTTTAGGTGCATTAGAAACATGCATGTAGTTTAGCGTAATGTACTGCGCTTTTTCAACGAATTGATGCCAGTATCAGAATAGTTATCTGTTATCTGCCAGTATGCTTTACTGTTGATCGTGCCTGTTAACTTTCTTTACAAAGTACCTGTGCTAATTTCTGGCTTTCATAATCTATTCATCACAAATTCAACTCCAGACAAGAGTAGACTAACCAGAGCAAATTCTCAGTTGAAAGAAACCTGACTGCCCCACTGGCACAGTTTTCGCGCATTTGTGCCTTTACTCATAAAGGAGAAGGTAAAAGTGAGATCTGTAAAAGATCTATGTACAAGATTTCAGTGCAGTAGGAAAAATTTGTGGTAGTTACAGATTACTTTTTCAGATGCGCTGACTGCTGAGCATTTTGTAACACTTTTTTCAGCTGACAAATTTTTGCTTATCGCATTCAGCCATTTTGTTTAGAGAAATGGCTGAATTAACGGAATCTATTACCATTCGGGGCGGTATTTTGAAGATCTATGATTCTTACTTGTATAAGCAAGAGAAGAAGGGGAATTCAAAATTTTGGCGTTGCGCCAATCGAGCTTGCAAAGGGCGACTGATTCTGGTGGACGGAGAGCAGCCGGTTCAATCTGATCACTGTCGTCTCGCAGATAAATCGGCAGTTCTCGCTCATCTGAAAACAGTTGCAATTAAAAAGGGGCAGCCGAAACGCTGGAAGCCCCGCACGTCAAATAACTGGAGCATTTAAATTGGGTTTATCGATGCCGCATAATTTAGAATTAGCAATAGCCACTGCGCCGTATAGTGGTTCTTCCAAAATGCCCAACGCCAAAAGGTTATGAGCCAAACTAGACGGCGCTAACGTGTACAAACTCCGCCCAGTCGGTTTCGCGCCGAGCTTGACGGCGCCGAGGTGTCCGAACTCCTAAACGTCGCAGCGCCGAGCCGTTGCCGCGCCCAGTTGTCGTCGCGCCGAGGCGTCCCGCGCCGAGAAGTCGCGCGCCGAGCTGGACGGCGCCGAGATGTCGTAGTACCCTTTGGGACCGCCGTTGTTTTGCCTGCTGACGAACAGGCTGTCCCAGGAAATCCGGGCCGAACTAAGCCTTTGGTATTTGGACGACGCGGCATTTGGTGGTGATCTTCGGCAGATAATGGATGTGTTCCACAGGCTCCAAACAGGCGCCGCGGAGGTTGGATTGGAGCTAAACATGCTGAAATGCGAGGTGTATGCCTTTGGTGGTACTGATGAAGAGCGAATGGACACTCTGGGGGCTTTTCTGGAGAGTTTTCCGGATGTTCAACTGGTAGCGCCCGAGAAACTGGAGTTACTGGGTTCACCCATGCTGTGCAGTGGGATCATGCGCTCTTTCGTGGAGAAACTGGAAGTCCTGGAGACGTTGATCAGCCGCTTGGAAATCCTGCCAGCACATCAGGCACTGTTCTTACTCAGGAATTGTATGGCGATCCCCAAGATGCTGTACCTACTGAGGACATCAGAATGTTGGAAGCGTGACCGCGAGCTCAACAGGTTCGATCTCCTAATCAGACAAGACGAAGCCCCATGGATGACTAAGGAAATTAAGAGCGCTATTCGCCGCAAGAATGACGCTTACAAACGTAGATGCGCGGCCAGAGATACTGATGAGTACGACATCGAAAATTCTGAATTCCACCAAGCCAGGACGTATGTACGGCACCTTATTAAAACAGCAAAAGAACGCTACTTTCATGAAAACCGCAAGAAGACCGATTCGGTGTGGAGAGAGATCGGACGTATGCTGCGGAAATCAGAAGTCTCGCGAGAATGTAATGTTGATCCCAATGCCCTGAACAGTCATTTTGCTTCCATGGGCCAGCACCAGTACCCTCATGTCGCACCTGCGCCGCCTTCGGGGGGTATGAGCGATCGCAGTCTGTTTTCCAGCTTTGCGGAAGTCCAACCAGAAATCGTGCTTTCTATCCTGCACCAAATTCGCACAAAAAAGAAAGCATCCGGCCCATTTGGTGTTCCCCATAAGATACTAGGCAGTATTATTCCAATGCTCGTTATGCCGTTAACCCGGATGGTAAATGCGTCATTCAAGACCGGCGTATTTCCGGCCATTTTTAAGATGGCTGATGTGTATCCACTACCAAAAGTACCGAATCCCATGACGGTCGATGATTTCCGAACGATTTCACTCCTGTGTAACCTTGCCAAAGTGTTTGAACGGTGTGCCCAGCTTTAGCTGGTCGACTACTTCCAACGTCATCACCTCCTCTCCCACCGTCAGTCGGGCTTTCGCAGAGGACATTCCTGCGAAACACTATTACTGAAAGTAACAGAAAATTGGAAGCGTAAAATGGATGATGGAAATGTGACAGCGGTTGCCTATCTCGATCTGAAGAAAGCATTTGACTCAGTTAACCATGAACGGCTTATGGTTAAGTTACAGCAGTTCGGGGTGGGTGGTACCAGTTTAAACTGGTTCTACTCATATTTGACCGAACGTCAGCAGCGTGTGAAAACAGGTGGCAAGGAGTCCAGCTGGCTACCTGTGATTTCGGGAGTTCCACAAGGAACTGTTCTGGGGCCGATATTGTTCATACTTTACATCAACGATCTTTTACAGTTAGAGGACCGCAGTTTCGAAATGGAGGCGTTCGCTGACGACACCATTGTCTATGCTAGTGATAAGACCAAATCAGCGGCAGCCGAAAAGCTTTCAAACGGACTGAAGTCCGTTTCGAAATGGTTTGATGACAACTACTTAGCGTTGAATGTGAAGAAATGCTCCGCTATGTTTATCTGCACCGATCAAAAGCAGAAGCAAGCAAACCCACCGTTGCTATTGAATGGCCACGCACTGGAAATAAAACAGCATGTCACGTACTTAGGTGTGGAAGTGGACCAGGCCTTGAAATGGCGTTTTCAGTTCCAGCGAGTGAAACAAAACATGAATTTCGGCATAGCCAGAATCAGGCGCGCGAAATCCGGACTCAGCCCCTCTCAGCGAGTTACCCTTTACCACGCCTTCGTCCAACCGTACACAGACTACTGTGCATCGGTGTGGGCATCGGCGTCTTCGGGAGAGCGAGAGAAGCTGATGAAGCGGCAACATGCAGCCTTGCGAACCATGACCGACTACAGGATACGGGTTACACCGGAACTGTACGGGCAGCTGGGTATAACCCCAGTTTTCCAACGATGGCGCGAAAAGGATGCAGTGTGGCTGTTTAAGATCTACAACCGGACAAAATTCGATTTACCAGTGTACATGCATGACCTGATTCCGTTCAAGGATATTGCGCAGCGATACCAGCTACGACGGAAGGAGCGGATCGAGACGACCGCGAACCGGAGCATCGGAAAGACAACCCTGGCAATGCGGCTGAAAGACCTTTTTTCGAACATCATGAAGTGTGGCGAAAATATTCTAGATTGTGGTTCTGTCGGGCTTTTTCTCTCCAGTGTTGCAGCTAAAACCCTTTGGTAGTGGACCTAACATGATTTCGGCCTTGTGAAACGTTTTTTTAATCGTACTTCCTGTTGACCAGACTATGAGTGCCAGTTGGGTTTGTCTGCTCAGTAATAAATCATAAATCAAATCCGCAGCAAAGCGGAAAATATCACTAACGTCGCGATGATTGAAAACACGTGGAAACAGGCGTCACTTCCACTGAAATTGGGGGGGCTAGGGTTAATCAGCGCTTCTGATATCGCTGTGCCGGCATACATTGCGTCGTTAACCGCAGCGTCAGAGTATATCGCAGCGATAATTGAAGGTGTCGATGTCCCGGGATTAACTATTAACCTGGTAGACGAGTGGTCAAACCGGACCGGTCTGGAACCTCCGCCACCAGAATGCCGCCAGCTTCAATCGGCGTGGACAACCGTGCAGCACACCAAATCAGTGGCCAGAATGATGGAGACTGCCGACGTGATTACCTATCCTCGTCTGTTGGCAGTATCCTCACCTGAGTCGCGAGCCTGGTTGTCTGCACTGCCTGTGGCCACCTTTGGAAATTTGTTGGAAGACTCACACTTACGGATCGCAGTTGCTCTTCGTTTAGGTGCTGAAGTAAGCAAGGGGCATCGGTGCGTGTGTAAATCGCAAGTCGACGTCTACGGCCACCACGGACTAGTGTGTAAACGTAGTAAAGGTCGGCACCCAAGGCATTCGGCATGAACGATGTCATACGCCTTGTCTGTAGTTTAGCTAACAGTTGATCGTGCTTTTCTGCTGAGTATATAATGATTGTTACTACATTGTTAACGGGGTCTTTGGGAGAACGATGCAAGATCATTCTGCAATCAAAGTCTAACATCATATTGCGGGTTTCGCCAGGGTATTTCCACATTAGACCGTTACGAGGCTATCACTTTGCAATGAAACTGACATTTTGTCACCAAGAGTAACGATATTTCCAAGTTCCAGAAGACGTACTTCGACTGAGGCTGCAGCATATGCTACTTTTTTTACGGAACGCCAGATATGCAACCCACACACCAAGTGCTTTAGCATTGGGAGGAATGGGCGCATATCTCGGGGCACGTAAAAAAAGTAGCATATGCTATGGCCTCAGTCGAAGTACAGTTTGTAAGTGTACTTACAACAATGTCATGGAAAACCTAGCACAAGAAGTAATATAATATCACTGCACGTACCGCGTTTTCATGATTCTGCCAATTGGGCGATAACTTCCATAGATATTTAACAATAAATTACAACATAATAATACTGAAAAAATACCGTACATATGAGTCACCCGTACTGTACAGTATAGCGACTGCAACGCACCAACAAGCCACGGTTCAGCTAGACACGAATCCATAATTCAGTGTATAACCCGGTAATGTGTTTATAGTATGTACACAGAAAGTGCCGTGCGGTATCGCTGATTTTTTGTGGTTTAAGAATATTGTTGTGTACTCGTCGGTGTAGTAACCTCCCGACAGCTTACACGGTTTGCACTGACTGAATGGCCAGGGGCCGTGAAGGTCCCTTATGTAAGTTAGTGTTTTACTGACACGTTGCTTGTGTTTACAGCCATCAGTTCACTTTATACATGTTGTATCAACACATTTCGAAAATCAACCAAGAACATCACAAAATTCAAAAAATCCAAACATTCCCAACAGCCAGTCAGCAGGACTTTGTTGTCCTGTTGTACGTGCATTTAATTAGGCAGGCTGGCGCCGGAAGCGATTTGCCGAATTATCATTCTCCATGGTCGTACTGTCAAGCACGGGGATGCTCAGTTCGATCGTTTCTGTTTGGGTGCTAAGTGATCTGTCCAATTTGTTCAGTTCTGTGGCAACGGGAAGAGGTGGTCTCGTTTTGCCTCTCCAGATGTTCTGACACCATACCGGATAAAATATTGGCTGGAAGAACGTGACAAACTCTGTTCTGTATCCCTTGCTGACGGCCAAATACAGAAAGAAGTTGATGGAGTAGTTCGTGTATGCGAAGCCTTGGGCAATGTATGTGACAACCTGTTTCGCACTAGGATCGAAGCTGTACATGTGGAGAGTGTCTGCTAGCTCTGCACACTTGTAAACAACCGACGGGAACCATGAGAACAAATACAATGCCACGCTGGAAATGAGGATGATATTGCTGCTGCGGTACCGCTGATCGGCATTTTCCATTTGCGCCACTCGTTGCTTGCTGACTTCTGAGTTCAGTTGGCGTCTGATGGTAAAGATAAGCGTGAGGTTCATTACGAGCAGCCCAAAGAACTTGAACAGGACCATTGCCACCTAAGGAATTAGAATAAAATTATTGTGCCAGTCTTTGCCTTCTTCGAAGGACTCGTGCCCAGCACGAGACAAGGAACGCGTGTCATAAAGTGGGTAATGCAAAGCAAGCCACAATAGCTCCGGGCAATAAATTTCAAATTTCCGCTTTTCTAGTCAGCTTCACCATAAGATTATTCTGAAATGGATTGTGTTGTTTGCTCAAAAACAGGGCCGAACTCTGCCAACAAGCTAAAAAACTTACTTGAATTCAAAAATGCAATACTTCAAGAAATGTTCAATTGGCAGAACCCCGTGGGTTCTGTGCTTTTCTTAGCGTCAAAGTCAGTTCTGATCGTGATCACAAAATCTACCTCGAGATAGTCTGGATTGTTTTTATTGTTGAGTGCGACTAATTATTTTGAAAATTCGGCTGTGGAAAATCAGCGCGACGCCGATATCACAAGACGAAACAATCGACCTAAGACGCACAAACTTTATGGTGAGGCCACTGTGATTGGCATCTTTTCCACCAATCAGGATAAGCTTAACAAAGTAATGATACCCGGCGCCGCTGTCTCATGTGCATGGCTAATTACAGTGCCTTCAGGCATTCATTGGACAGAAGTGTTACCTCAGCAGAATCTTGAAGGACTCGCCATTCCACTAACCAGCTTGGCACGTTCTGGTCGTTCTTAAATCCGCCC
>JAQGAU010002775.1:0-14627 GCA_034698045.1 Paramacrobiotus richtersi
TGGTTGTCTCTAGATTTGATAGAAGAATAAAAGGAATGGATTTTGACAGCTTCTGTTTAATATATTGATTGTTATTCTCGATTAAGTATAGCGCAGCAAACATTCTGTACAGATAGGCTTTGTCAATGGTAGATGATTGTCCAACAGACCAATAACGTCAAACGTTATAATACCGTACGGTATTATAACGTTTGACGTTATTGGTCTGTTGGACGTACGTACGCGTACGTTCGCTGAACACAAAACTGGACTTTTTACATGCTCGAGAATGTAGAGTCTTGCTTTCTGCATTAATATATATTGCGGAATAATCATAGAAGTATGTATTTTCGGCATTCGTCTATGCGGCACAGTAGGCAACATTTCTGCTGTCACGCTTTTAAAAGTTTATTCAAACTGCTTACAGAATGTGCATGGCATCACCCGATCACCGTGATCGTGGGTTTGTATTTTGTAAGCCAAAAAAACACTAGTAGTAAGTACAATTTGAACTTCTGCAAGCTACATCAGTCCCGAGCTGTCACTGATTTTATTTTTATGATTTCATACAAGTAAGATCAACTGGAAGGCGTTCAACAACTGGGCTAAATGATATGGCGCGGCAAGAGCGCAGTTTATTTAGTACTGCCAGTATAATGGCGTACAAACACCAGCACTTCATCACAAAGAAAAGTATTTGAGAACTTGGACGTTATAAACAAAGTCAGCTAGCAAATAGTGCAAAACTAATCGGCGGGCGGGTTCTGCAGGCTGGGGGCAGGTACATATATCCATTTCCTGGATCGCTGCTAGAGTAAAAAGCAGGAAGTGCCTTGGGCGAAGGCTAATTCGGGCGTGCGGCATACAGCCTACGTAAAACAGGCTGGGCATTTTCTTCGGTAATAGGAATAGGCTGCGGGGCAAGCGCGTATAAAAATATGTGGCTGCTGCATCGTGTCGTTTGTAGCGACTAATGGAAGGGGTCTAATGGCCGACTGGAGGGAGAACTGATTAACTTGGAAGGACGGTAGCGATAGGGCCTAACACTGGTGTAACGGGATATGACGGATGTGCTGAAAGGGTGTTACTGATGGCGAGGCGGGTGATTCAGCGGGGAAGAGCGAGTGGTGGAGTGCGCCGCACAGGTGAGAACTACCGATACCGTGCTCCACTGCCCACACGAATGCAGCTCTCGTATTTGCCGATCAAGCCCACGAACTCCCTGAAGGCGATCTTGTCGGCGGAGAACTTGCCCATTAAGCTTTCCACGCTTTGACCTATACAATATAAAGGATCTAACTGTAAAATAACCGCATGTAACTGTTTAAACGAAGGGAAGAAGCAAATTCTTAATCTTAGATCTTAGATCTAGAGTTATCATCTTTTAAACTGCGTTTCAGTCATGTAGTTCAAACAACAACAATAATTTTATTTAACTATACTTATTTTTTTAATGAGATAAGTAGTCAGGAAGACGGTGCAGTTATGCGTTCAATGCCTGGTTTGTTGAAACTGCCGAATGCGACAGAATAACGAAAATTCAAAAAAGAGATGTTTGTACTTGTACCGAAAAGGTCACAGCATCTTATCTGAGTTACACTTTGTCTTGGCTGCTTACCTGTCTTTTCCGCTACAGCAACCAGAGCCAACAGAGGATTCATTCCGCATCCATCGGCCATCTCCTTGGCCATAACCACGGACCACAGTTGGTTGCAACTGATCATGGCAAAAACAACCAAAACAACCTGCACTTGCTGCTGCATCTTTTAAACTGAGAAAATCCCTTGACTGTTGTAGAAAAAGATGTTTGCAAATACTGGCCCGGTCAATAGAGCTTGAAACTGTCGCAAGAGCACCTTTCCATCAGCACAATGGCCCACTTTAAATACCCCTTCACTTGTTTCAACCCGGGCGTGAAAAGTAAGGTAACAAGAGTGGGGCTAATTAAACTATCGACGCACAGGTGTAAAGTGGCGAGTCAGGCAGTGCGGGATGACAAGCGGAAGGGGGGTTAAATGGTGTGCAACGGCGTTCACCAACTTGGCGGCCACTTAATCCAATATAGCCGCACGCACAGCTACTGTGTTTGACGCAATTGTTACAAAGTGTCTTGCCCGCGCTCAACGTTAGCACCGCGGCATGTGTTCCCAGATTGCCGACACCTTGTGATGTTGAGCGGAAAAAACAATAGCGATGTAGGGCATAGAAACGTGGCAAATGACGTCTGACAGCGTGGTGGTCCAATTTGTGCTGTTATGATAACTTATGGCTGAAAGATTGTACAAATTTCAGTTTTGGTTAGTTGCTTTCTCTGTGAAGCAAATTCTGAATCTTTATTGTGGAAAACTAAAAAATTTACAGTAATATTACAGCGAAACCGCAATGTAACCACACTGAATCTCTGCGAGTGTTAGTTAATTATTTACACCCCACTCAAAAACAGGTTTACGAGAAACTTCCTGTCAGCAAAATTTTGCCCGACGGGTAAAAGTAACCACAATTCTCATGTACTCATTTTTCTGTCGACTGCAAAACTATTTGCAGCATTAGTCCAGTAAACCAGCATTTCAAGCGTTATACTCTGCAGTGCAGTGCTGATCTATATTAGCCTTACATCTAGCAGGATGCTGGCATTTCTTGGTGTTTTCGCTTTAGCTGCTGGGTTCGCAGCAGGCGCTGCCAACAAGACCGAAACCCCAACGCTGAACCTTGAACAGCTGGCCCGGCAGATGGGATTGACCAGTTACCTACAGGCTTTGAAGGAGACAAACAATTTGAAGCTTTTGACGGACAGCAGTAGGTGCCTGCGTATCTTAACTTGTTGAAATTTTCATTGTTGAAATAAACAGCTTTACATAAACATGGTTTATTAGATAACATTACTGTGTTCGCGCCGACGAATGAAGCCTTTGCCGCTGTGAATACTAAAACCAAGGGTCAGTGGAAAAGTGATCCATCGTATCACCAACAACTTGTCAGGTCAGCGACTCAGTATAATATGCTAAAATTTTACATTTAATAATCGTGGCTGTATGGAGATTTACGCGTAACATATTGCATAACAGGTATCACATTATTAACCAGCGTAAAGACCGATCACAGCTGAAGGACGAAGCGGTCTTCGACACACTGGCCGCTGGGCTCACAGCACGCTTTATCAATTACGACGGATATAGTAAAAATGTATGTACACTTAGTTTCCCTTACGTAATCGTCACGAAACCTGTTTTATTTTAGAACGACGGTAAAGATTTATTGATTGTTCGTGTAAAGTATCGATCAAGTGCTACCTAAAAGAACATACACGATATCAATATCCTGTATGTTCTTTTAGGTAGCACTTGATCGATACTTTACACGAACAATCAATAAATCTTTACCTTCGTCCTAAAATAAAACAGGTTTCGTGACGATTACATAAGGGAAACTAAGTGACTGTAAGGTACAATCTGTTAGCGTTACTTCAGTATCACGTGCAGATATTAATAGGCTCACACATGCACACTTCATTACTTTCTCATTAGAATGTTTATTTTAAGGTACAACTCTACAACGATGCGGAGATTAGTTCGTACGATCACGTAGCCACAAACGGAATCATCCACGTGTTGAAAAACGTTGTGGGGCACATTCAGAACGATACCATGTTGGGTATCGTGCAAAAGCATCGTGAACTGTCCGAGATACTACATGCTGTCCAAGTTGCTAATCTAACCGGAGTTTTGAACGGTAATTTTGTTGATTTGTGGGTGCAGGTTCTAGCATGTAAAGTGACTAAACTGTTCCTCCCCACTCTCTCGCTTGTTGTAACTTGTAACCGTTTGACCCAGTTTCTACCACATGTGTTATAGGATCGACCGCGGTAACCTTCGCCGCTCCCACAAACGATGCCATCAAGAAACTGCCCAGTGGTTCTTGGGTTAAGCTTCTCAAGGATATCCCACGTTTAACTGGTATGCCGAATTTACAAGCAAGTGAAGCAAAACATTCCGATACCCTACTGAAGCATATCTGTATTTCCTGTTTTAGATGTACTAAAATATCATTTTGCAAGTGCCGGAACATGGATGACACGCGGACTGATAGATAATTACAAAGTAGAAACCCTCAATAAGAAGGCCAACTGGACGGTGACCATCCCTGAATGCACAGACGGTATGTTGTTCTGTAAATCGATCGTCGAATAGTTATTATACGAACGTTTTTTCAGGTATAGTGAGGATTGATAAAGCTAAAGTGGTCACGTCTGACCTTTCCGCTCTGAATGGCGTTGTTCACACAATCGACCAAGTTCTTATGCCGAGCACATAAACTTAGCGATGAAGCTATGGGCGAACCTGAATGCTAAAAAATGTTTCGGATACACTGTCCGGTTGAATATGCTAAATACGCGATTTCCGGCATTTTCCCGGACGTGACCGTAAAATCGATTTCTTGTTATTATCTTTACATTACTGGACCGACGAATATGCTCCCAGCCTTCTTGATGCATGGATATGTTCCTTAATTCATGCAAAACTGGTTACAAAACGAAAAATAACAAAGCAAAAAGAAATACAAACAAATGCGTATGGACCCCGTTAACTGTTAAAATAATAGGCACATTTGGTACGTGAAGCTTTGCCGATTGTTATGACAATACACAGAAACTCGCCTGAAGTCTCACGAAGGTTATACGATCAGATGTGCAGTGCGAAGTGCAAGCGTTGCTTAAAAGTCAGATCGTCCGCCTCATCCACTACCCCATCCTCATCCACCACATCCCTCGGCTCAACTGGCTCCTCCTCCATGATGACAACCCGCCAGGGTGTCTGCGTAGCCAGTGTACGATGCGTGGGAACTACTGGAGCGTCTGCCGGTCCACCGCCCTCATAAGCGACCGCTTCCCCCGCGTCCGTGTGCCAGATGTGTACGCCGCGGTCCTTGCACTTTTTGGACCAGCCCACCGACACATCCCCACCATCCCGTGCTCCCCCGATCCAGAGGGGCGCCTTCGGCATCCTTCGCTGCAGATATTTGTCGCGTTCAACTTCGCGGAACTTCCAGCAGGGCGGCTGCGCGCGACTTCCCTTCTTGCCCAGCAAGTGGGTGTTGAGCGTGTCCTTCACCGAGAACTCTTTTTCGCAGTAGGGGCAACGCCAACGACGGCATCCGCGTCTTGCCCTTCTCGCCGCCTGAAACAGCCGAGTTGGAATAATGCAAGAACTGGTTTGCGGTTTGATTTAAAAATGTTTAAAATACAAATATTAAATATTGTTTTTCTGATTTAATTAGGTTATTGCAAAAAAATTTTTGAAATCATTTTCCAAACTGATTAATAATGAAAACAATAATCATTTCACAAACGGTCTAAGCTTAGAAATTTGTGATAATAAATATTTTCGTAATCAGAAATAATACACTTGTAAAAAATATTTCACAGTGTGATTATCTCCCATAATTTTCCCTCATGAACATGTGATACGTATCTCTTTATTGAATAGTCAGTTGTTATATTTACTAATTTCGTAGTAGTAATTTAATTAGATTAATTTACACCAAATTTTTTTGCTTGATTTATTTATGATTTGTTTTATTTATTGTTATGATAACATAACAACAACATAACAACTCTTCTGTTTTCTATTGCTGTTCTTGAAATCTTTAAGGTTTTACCTCATCACCGCGCTGTGGCTGCGGCTCCGGCGAGGACGATACAGTGCCGACTCGTTTGCGCTTTCTCTTCTCCGGCGGCGCAGAAGGACGGTCTCGCAGGCGGCTAGCAACTGGGCCATCTCTTGTTTGCTGGGGCGTAGAGGCTCGCGGGCTCGCTGGCCGAAACGGCTGAAGACGGCGCCGGGGAACGGTGACCGTCTTTCTGGCGAACGACCGCTTCTGCTGGCGGCCGTCGCTCGCTGTTTGCGGAGCTCTCGGCCGCTGAATGCGGGCAGCAGCTGGAGCTGGCCCGTTGTTGGACGACTGCGATGCTGGGTTTGGAGGACCACGGTTCCTGATCTTCTTAGCCATCGCAGACAGACCGTGACGTCCCATTTCAACCTGCAACAATGCGCCCAAAGTCAGCGAGGAAAACTGGACTGAAACGAGGTTCTTCAGCCACTGCACGATTGCCTTGCACGGAATTTAGAAACCGCACAGATGATTGAAAATAATAATAAGACAAGGAAGGGGTGGTTCGCAGCGCAGCACTTACCGAATAAAAGACCGCAACAAGGAATTGTTCCGGCCGCGGAGAGCCTGCAAGGATATTCAGCAGAACAGGGATCGCTTTGATAAAAAATAATATGTTATTAACGGTTAATAATAAAAAGTAATCTTAACCTAAGCAACCTTCGTAGTTTCGAACAGAAAATTCGGAAAACTTTGTCTACTTCGAATTTGGATGAGGAGTCAAAACTGAACTACTGAAGATTCTACACATTCAGATTTTAGACTACAAATTAAAGATGTTCGTACGCCGTGAAAAATGGGAGACTTGTCACTCTTGTCGCGCAATGTACGAAATTGTTAAATTAAACTGAATGTCATGAGGAAAGTAACCGCCGTCAGAGCGGGGCCACTTTATGGTTTTGTGCTAACCAGAGCTATAAGCCCCCTCCCCCTTTTTTCCCCTTATAAGCGCGCATGCGAAGTTGCGAACCAGTGAAATTTCATTGGACATTGGATTCTGCGGTTGGCATTTACGTACATCTGTGGCTAAACTCGGTCATAATGCAGTAACCGTATTGAATCCGGCCGCCCACTGTTTTTAGATTTCTGGCTTCGGACGATTTATAGAAACTCGCAATGGGCAACATACGTGGCATAGTATTCCCACGATACTCATGAAGGTCGCTGGTTAGTATTTGTTTGGGTTGAAATTTGCGCAAACTCAGCTATCCAGATATTTCCAGAGATAGTCGCACTGTAGCAGAAGGAACGGGACGCTTTCAGCCTTCATTTAAAGTCTGACACAGTGCTTTCCACATCTGACATCTCGTGCTGCGCATGCACAGTTTTACACTTTCTAAGAGCGACTGCAATTCATAATGGCCTGGAAGCAATCTTCCCTCAAAAGCGCGTTCAAACTCCGCTCCTTATCCGCAACCGGCCTGATCTTCCGCTACCAACGCTATTGGCTCCGTCTCTTCGGTTTCGCCCCGTTCGACCTCAGCCCGGAAGCGTCCGTCGGCCCCCTCATCACCAAAAACTACATCCTCTCAATCCTCGCCTTCGCTCTGATGATCGGGAGTTTCCTGACCTTCCTGATGAACACATCCTCCTTGGTCAGAACATCCTTCCTGGCCAAATCCCCCAAAGCGAACCCCATCGTCCAGGCCATCTCCTATCTTCCCTACAGCCTAACCAATCTCCGCGCGGCCATTCCGCTGTTCATGCTGATCCGTACCCGACAGTCTTATCCAAAACTCCGTAACGCGGCGGACGATATCATCTCCCTGTGTTTCCCGGATCCGATCCTGCGGAAACGCTGTGTCGATCACTGGAGACGGGTTGCTCTGGGGTTGGGGGTGTTTACCCTGTGCTCCAGTCTCCTGTGGGAGACCCTGAGTTGGTTTGACTGGTTTGAGAAGAATCCGGGATATTTTCTCCCAGAGCACACCGTCAGTTGGTTCCCGTTTCCGGTCAACATTCCCTCCGGACCGACTATCGCGTTTTGGGGAATTTGTCAGGGACTCGTGTTCTACCTGTCCCAACAGGTGTACATTATCGCAACTGTGTACGGGAGTGTTTTGACCAAATGTTTGCGAACTATCCGGGAATCTATTGGGGACATGTTGCGTCATGTGTCACATGCGGAACATATGGGAATTAGAGTGGACTTTGATCCGTTGTCCGACAGAGTACGCAATTTCAGAACTTTGCATGCAAAAACATTTGATTTCTCGGAGAAACTGAATGGATGTTTTGGATGGATGCTCTTCTTTTTTTACGGACTGGATGTGATAACCTTATGCGGGTTTGTTGCTGGTATGATGTGCAATGAAACTGGTCAAGTATATGGGTATACGTTTGCGGCATGCGGGATGGGAGTGTTCTTCGTGTACTCCACGGTGTTTTTGATGCCTTTCGTAAAAGTCTACGAAGAGGTAAGACGGTTCACGAAAGCAGTCAGCGACTGAGTTACGGTAACAGAATTGTCGATTACAGGGACAACGCGTCAATGCTGAACTGGTCAAACTTCACAGCGCAGTGCAACTCCACATGAGCGCAGAGGTAAGGCCCTATAAACGCTTTGTTCTTGTACGTTTTTGATAGTTAACTGTTCCAGAGTGCTGTCTTTGAAGAAAGCGTTAAATCTTTGGTACTGACGAGGAAGGATCAGACTGTCGGACTGAATGCCGGTGGACTATTCTATATCTCACGTCATTTATTAGGAGCCGTAAGTAATCTACCAAGGACTAGTACGTTCTTGAATTTTACTCTTTCAACCGACAAAACTGTCCGTAAGTTCTTTGCTCAAGATTTACTACTGTAACCGGCAAAACTGAATGTTCTGTCGGTTACCTACGCTATCTGTGTCAGTGCTCCCACTAATATACAGAAAGCAGACGTAAACTTAATGATGTTACCGATTATGGTCTCCTTTGTTCCAGACTTGCACATTTGTGGTTTCATCGGCACTGATGTGTTACGAGCTGTTGCAATCGTTCGAGCACCGGATTACCATACAAAGCCCGGACTGTAACTGCCGCAACGTCACCGGCCTGCACTCACAATAAATGTAATTATTTATTTGGCAACAGCCCGGAAGCAGTGTTGACACAACAGAAATTCCAAAAATCAAATAAAAAAAAATTAATATTTTTGCACGCATGTCTTGATACAAGACAATGAAGTCTGATAAAATAGTTCCGGATATTTGTGAAGGTGCACCGAGTCGGGAACGTGAATTTCAGGAAGTGATGTGTGACTCGAGTATACTGCGAAATCGATTCTTAAACCCGACTACTGCGAAATTGTGTTCAAGGACAACAGAATTAATTCTGTTGGCAAATACATTGATATTATTAATCTGAAGTATGAGCTCTGAACACTCAGGAACAAATTGTTTTGTTGGTTGTGTGGGTCTTTTACTACGATTGTATTCATTTGAATCATTTCATGTGCCGGTTTAAGTAAAGCAGAATCGAGTCGATAACCTTCTCGAGCACTAATCACGTGAAAATCCGGATCAGCTAGACAATTCAGACCCTCGTTATAAGGAAAAAACGTACTTGTTTTATGCATCTGTACACATTGCTTGAGCTAGTATTATTCCGCGGATACAGTAATCTGGTATCCAAAAGGAGTATCATAGGTACTCTGGGAAACTGGTCCTGGATTTCTTAAAAATGATCTAGCGTTTTCTATACCTGAACTTTCGTTTTTTGCACACTACAAACAAGACTAACTGTTAGCCGAATGTGACCTATTGCGTTTCTACATATCTGCATAGTAAACAATGAATCTATTCCCTATGGAAGAATGTCTGAGTAGGATCATACATAATCTAAACAGCGGTAATCCCGGTGATTCCACCAATGTTCCCGCTGGATCGTAAACAAGCGAGCAAACGCAGGTGATCTTCTGTATCGATAATGTTGTGATTAATTTGCATTTAATCAACTGCATCGACACTCCTTGCGGGTATTACGTCAATCGCTGCCCCTGCTGGTTCATCGTGTGCATCACTTGATTAGTCCTGTTCCTGACATCGACACTACAGTTACGTAAACTTTCGCTGATGTTTACCAACATGTCCAATCATAGTTTGCCCGTATTGTTGTCCAACGTAACTAAACCCAATGCGTCCAGCTTATTTCTGACCGAGCTACAGTTCAACGTGTTCTTCAGTGTCAACACATGCCTCTGCACTGTATCCAGCGTATTATACATTTTACTGCTTACCGTCATCATCCAGCAAAGCGGGCACTTCACCGGATCAAGATTGCTTATCATACACCAACTTGTTTCCGAGATATTGATGGTGACCGTTCATTGGCCGGTGTGGATAGCCACTGTTTATGAGGGACAAGTTCAACATACGGTAGTCCGATCTGTAGCGTTCTGTCGGCATTATTTCTTCTGGTATATCATCAACTTGACAGCGGTACATTGGGGATTCGTGATCATGGCGCTCAATCGTTTCGTTGCTGTTGTTTTTCCTCATAAGTACAAAATGTTATCGTCGGTACGTGTGGCGGTGGTCATGATTGGCTTCTCGTGGATTGTTGGATTTGCCACGGATTTCTATGCATATTTAGGTAAGAATGTCCATCTGCTGAAACTTCACGTCTTGAACATTACAGCAGAGGAAACGTAAGATGCATATTAAAGCTACAAATACTGAATGGATAGTTTTATTATTTTTAATTACATATGTTATTACGACATATGGGTGAAAAAAACCCTCTTAAAACTGCCCACAAGACCACAACCACTACAATTCTGCAAACAGCTGATCGAAATTTGAGAACGAAGATATCATCCGACGAACAGATTACTGAGCTTTCTTCTAACGGCTCATTGGTAAAACAATATCTTTTTTTTAAGTTTAAGACGATGCTTTGTTTTTCTGATGCCGTGGTCCGTTGATGTCTCTCTTGGTTTCTCTTCTTAAGAGGGGCATAAGGTTGCCTACTGTGTAGAAGTAAACTCATTAAACTTTCATTTAAAGAAACCCTATTTTGACACAGTGGGTCTGCAATACTGTGATTTGTGTGGTTCTGAAAGCGAACTTGGTTTCCGTTCAACATCGGTCGTATAATTCAGTAATTTCGTTTTTGCATTTCAGATAGTGAAGGCGGTTTCTTCCCATTTCCTCCTTACGGTGTCTGCAATTTTCTTAAAACTGGCCGAATCTACGCCATCGTCACAGTATTCCGCACATACCTCCCGTTGTCCATAACCGGTGTTCTGTATTTGGCTCTCTTTGCTAAGGTCACTGTTGTTTGGTACCGGCAAAAAAAGGCCGTCGCTGATCAAAAACGCAAACAAGCTGATGACCCGAAAAGCCGCGCATTCAAGCGACGAGTTCTATTAGCGAAATTACTCTTCATCGTGACGATCATTCATTGCGTGTCATTCAATTCCGTGCCCTTTGTTATCACGGTGTTACCTTGGCTGTTTCAAAGCCAATTGAACCGGCAATGGATTCGGGTCATATTCTTCAGTGGATTCCTGTCTCCTCCGGTGAGAAACGTACTAGAGCGTGATAAAACCGTGGCTATTCGATTATCTTGTTTTGGGTTTGTAGCTGGTGTTCTTCGCAATGAATCAGGATTATCGGCAGGGTCTGAAGAAGCTGTTTCGCCTGAAAAGTGGAACATCGAGACAGAAGGCGTTTACTAGTGTTGGGAATGGGAATTCGGGTGCGAGGACGGAAACAACGAAGGCGGACACTGTAAAACTGGCTGTGAATGATACGCCTGTTTAAAGATTCCCTTAATCCCGTCTGCATGTTTTGATTAGTACTGTAGCACAGGCGCACGAATGCATAATCTGTGCTACGAACTAAAAGCTCTTTCCGCGATATTTGAGGGCTCCTCTCATTTTGAATTTCGCACATCTTGGCCATTTTTCCTTCCGAAGCCAGTAAGAAACGTGGTCGACACTGACCAGATGGTTCCGATTGTGAGCCTTTACCAGCAAATACATCATGATAATATTATACAGTATCGAGCTTGTCAAGACATAAACAGAAAGATCGCTCTAGTAATTAGTGGTCAATATACTGTACTATATGTACATGTAGTTTTCAAACATTACGGTCAGTTTTTCAAATGGCGTTCTCCGGAATATCTCCGGTCAAAACAGCGCGTGAATCCTTAGGAAAACCACAGCATTATTCGCTTGTTGTATAGAGTAAACAACGCAACTGCTTTCTCGTTTCGCTGTTTGCCGAAATGGCCAGTAGAGAAAACGACAATTAAAAACCTTTAGAAATCACCCATGAAACCCTGCGTTATTATTGTAATGTATCTTTCCCTTCCTCTTCGAACGAAGAGCCTTCCCTAGAAAGCGAACCGGAAACGCATACATATTTCTACTGCCAGGGTTTCCGAATCCGTGTAATAATCTCAATAATCAGAACCCCAGTGAAAACAGACGAAGATTAAAGTGAGAAACCAGAACGGGCAGTCAAAATAAAATAAACAGTGTTAGCCTTAGACAAAGCAACAGAACAAATAGTGGACAAGATATGATGGGGATGCCGCATTAGTTCCCAGTGGTGAGTGCTCAGTCTGATGACCGTTTGGAATGCGCTAAACGGTAGCCGACGGAAAACTGTCTGTTTACGTCTTTACGTAACTTACGCTGTGTCATTTTGTTGACTTAATTTTTATTTACTGTTTTTCGGTATAACGGGGAGACTATGATGCTTGAAGCTGTTAATTGATCAGAAAAAACTGTCATTAATACAGGAGCAGGAGACAGAGGCTTCCGAAGTAAAAAAGCTCTGCAAGTAAAAGAGAGGTACCTGACGTCCAGACAAATGTTTTCCGAGAAATAAGAGAGATTCGAGGCTGTTTATTAGATGTTGTCCATACAGTGTGAAATGCATACTTTTGTTTGTGCTGCATGTATACAGTATACAATGGCTAACCGCCTAACGCAGACTTTTTCTTATGTACAGAACTAGCCAAAGGCGACAGGGCAAACACTTTTCCGAAGACATTTTTTTTTTTGATAAATGTAATAATTCCCTAACAGTGCGCTGTTATTGAAATAGCGCTTCCAGGAGAAATGACTGGCATATACTGATATTCGCCAGATAAATTCTCAGTTTTCCGACTTTAACCGCAGGTTTCGACTCCGTCGACGAGCACTTAATTTTGGCTGCAATGAAATCGCACGGCTTTCTTCGATAACACCGTACAACCGGGCTTACGCCAAATAAAGACATTTAAGTACAGTACTTTATGTACACAGCTTGCATGATTGATAATAGTCAAAAGTTAGTAATATGCGGAAATACTATTGGTAAATTATTCATATGAACAGGAATAATCTCATCAGGAATAAATAAATAACGTCTCATTAGGAACAACTTCAGCATAAACGACCACACAATGTCCTAAACAATGAAAATTCAAAATTGGCAAATTAGTTGTTTTTTCGCATCACGAGTATGAGTTCGTATACTCAATGCTTTACCGCGTTAGCTGCATATTCAAGGATTGAACGTGCTAGAACTCGTAAAATCTTCTTCCTTTGAAATGAAATAAACCATGTACCTGAAAAGTCACCTGCCTGATGTGTACCACGAACCCGTAATGTATGAGGACAAAAGCGTTACAGTTGTGCATTTGATCATAATTAGACAATTCATGATGGTTAAGCAGTACGTGACATGTGATGGAGAGTGTCAACAGGTGTCATATGAGGTGTGAAGTGGTTACAACCTGGTGACGATGGTGGACTCAAGTGCTCAGTAGCTTGATCCTTGTTGCTGTTTAGGCAGTAAAAGCTCTTTAAATATTTATAAAATCCCGATGTACAACGTGATCGGGTAAACTGTAATACGACCTCGCATAGCATTGGTACGTGGTAAAACACAGCAGTTTTAATAAAGGTCATATGGTCTTCTGTGTTCAAACTGGGATAGTTTTCCAAACATACTACCTGATCCTACAGTTTAAGTTTCATCTCACTCGTACAAATTTGGACCCACTTGCAGATTTGGTTTGGTTGGAACGGTATAACCTCTAACAGTGGGAGACATGGCGAATACTCCTAACGCTGTAGAGAATGAGAGGAGGAAAAACATCTGTTATTCTCGAGCGTTGCGGACTCTAGGTGCTGCGGAACTGTTATGCGGATGTGGTCTAATAACTCTGGACATTATAGGTAACGAGAAACTTGATGACCTAACGCTTAAGGATGAGCGTGGCTTCTGCCGAAAATGATAATAATAAATTTCCGCTAAATTATTATAACAAACGTTATTTTCAGCCTTCAGTACCTTTCGCCAAGCCGCCCTCTACATCGATTTCCGGGCATCCGGATTGTGGGCCGGTCTGTTATACGTAATCGCCGGTATACTAGCCATCCACTCTGGCCGTCCAATGAAAACCACCCGCCCGGAATCCACCTACCGGTGCCCTTTAACTGCCACCGTGGCAATGAGCGCCCTCTGCACCTTCTCCGCCATGTGTCTATCCGTGCCCTTTGCCTACTCCATCTCCAACACGTCCATCTACTGCATCGTGGACAATGCACACTGCATGATCTTCGCCTTACGATGTGCGTATTTGGGAGGTTACATCCTGGCGTTTATCGTGTCAGTGGCGTTAACAACGACCGCCGCGTTAAGTCTACATCGTTTGCTGTGTGGGGCGAAAGTTGTGGAGAGTGTGGAGGCCGTGTGTGGACCGGGGGCGTTGGAGAGATATGGCGGCAGTGTACACCACCATCCACCGTATGCACCAAGTGCCGTGTATCCCCCGGCATATTTCGGCATGAGGAATGAGTTCCCGATGAGTGTGTACCCGACGCATCAGCTGACGGGAAGGGAGATTGTCACAGCCTTGCATGAAAAGGCGTAAAACACGGATGGAGTGGGCTTGATTGTGAATGGCCCTATATTTTGCATAGGTTTAGGTTTAGGTTTAATGTTTAACGTCCATAGATACAAGAGAGAATCCCTTATCAAGATCTACAGACAACAA